>PVIY010000374.1:0-160473 GCA_004026745.1 Myrmecophaga tridactyla
TGTTCTTTACCTCTCTCTATAAATAAAAAAAAAAGAAACATGGCTACTGGAACACAGCTCTACATTTTCAGGCAGTTCCCTCCAGCCTTTCTATTACATCTTGACTAACAAGGTGATATCTATTTAATGCATAAGAATAACCTCCAGGATAACCTCTTGACTCTGTTTGGAATCTCTCAGCCACTGACACTTTATTTTGTCTCATTTCACTCTTTCCCCTTTTGGTTGAGAAGGTTTCTCAATCCCTTGACGCCGAGTCTCAGCTCATTCTAGGGGTTTTCTCAATCCCTTGATGCTGAGTCTCAGCTCATTCTAGTATTTCTGTCCCACATTGCCAGGAAGGTCCACACCCCTGGGAATCACATCCCACATAGACAGGGGGAGGGTGGTGAGTTTGCTTGTTGTGTTGGCTGGAGAGAGAGTCTACATCTGAGCAACAAAAGAGGTTCTCTTGGGGGTGACTCATAGGCCTAATTTTAAGTAGGCTTGACCTATCCTTTGTGGGGTTAAGTTTCATGTGATCAAACCCCAAGACTGGGGGCTCAGCCTATAGCTTTGGTTGTCCACACTGCTTGTGAGAATATCAAGAATTCAACTTGGGGGAGTTGAATTTTCCTTAGGGCCTGTTTTAATGATGTATAAAATGAGAAAGGAGTTTGATGGACTCTTCTGGCTGTCAGTGTCTAACATTGCATGAAATAATTGGTCTTGCCTTTTACCCCATTTGCCTTCTAAAAGGCAACGATTGGGTATAATGTTGATTTACAGCTGCTTTGGCCACATTGTCTCCTGCCACCCATGGTAAGTGAAGAATTGCTTATTTTTTCTGTCACAACCACGATACCCTTCCATGAGACTTTCCAGGGTACCATATGGCAGTTCAAAGGGATTCATTTGAGAGTAGCCTAAGAATAGAGTTTATTTAAACTTAGGCACCATATGTGTTGGTCTCTTTGAAAATTAAATATAAGCCCCTTTGGACTTGACTCTTCTAAAATAATCCATGTCCATTCTCAAATATTATGTAGTGTGTAAGCCACGGGTCTGTTACCTGTGTTTCTATCCTAACCTGCTCTCTTTAAGTGGGACTTCTTGAATTACCTTTTTAAAACAGCCTTCTCTGACCTGTGTAAGTAGCATCTCCTCTCACTCTCTAGACCTCTGGTCTACTCTGTTTTTCTTTTAAGCACCTTACGTTTTACATATCGATGTGAATCTTCCATCCCATCCACTAGACTGCAAATTCCATGAAAGCATGTTTGTTTTGTTTTGTTCTCCCTTCATTCCCTGGTGACTCCTCAGCCACTTAAATAGTACCAGATCCATAGAAGACCCTGAGTGAGTGTGTTAGTGACTCTGAGGTTAGAGTAGGTGTGTACCTGGACTTCTCATGTGTGAATAAGCAAGTAGAAAACTGATGGCCTTTTGGAGAGGAAAGGGAATGCCATGAACAGGCTGGTCTATTTTATTTTCATCATAAGTAGAAGTTAAGTGTCTGTGTATAGATGAAGTATGAGAGGAAACAACTTTTTTTTAACTTAATGGGAATATCAAGAGAATTGGGGTATCTTTTTATATATTTTATATATATTTTTAAAAAATATCTTACACTTTTCCTAGTTCCCCTCCTTTTCTATTTCAGTGGTTGGCTTATGTCAGTTGTCTGTGAACAGCCTGCCCTGGCACTCTAACCAGTAGTGGTTTTATGATTATGTCATTTCATCAACATTTATGTCCATATTTACTCCTGAAGTGGGAACCAGGCCTGACCTGTTCTTTCTATGCAGAGCCATTTCTGTCTTCTTTACTTTGGGATGCTGCACGAAGTTGGAATGAAGATGTAGTACGCTAGCACACGTGAAGCCCATCCAATGATGGCTTTGCAGTGTGAAAGGGAAAGTTCACTGAAACTTTCCTAGGGAAGCATCAACCTACATTGCTTTCCAGGACAGAGAACTCTGGAATTGTGTGTTAATAGACTTCCTTTTTGGAGTAAATGCTCTCAGGAAAGGGAACTACATTACTCCTAGGAAGAAATGGAGACACTAAAATAAACACCCCTGTGCCTACTTAAACAGTTTATCCTGTCTGCATAAACCTTGAAAACTGGGAGCTGAATTTCTAGCCTGTCTCCAGAGAGAGAGAGAATAACAGCCACGTACATAGACACAATCTAATAAGCGAGATTTGCGGATTTCCCTGTTTCTGTCCATTTGTAACTTTTAGATTTGCCATTTGTGATACCAGAGTCTCTAGCGCAGTCATTTAAAAAAAGAAAACAAGGTTAATGAGGGGATGAGAAGAGAAGGGAATATTTTTATGATTAGATACATGAGGGGGAAAAAATCTGTTTAGTCCTTGCTTGCAATGGCCCTGCAAATTGGCCCACATGTCATGAAAGCAAAGAGGTACTAGTTGCATATATTCCATGAAAGTTCTCTGGACTTTTATCTGTATTCTGGGGTCCTCCATAGTTTTCTGTTTTGCCCATTTCCTTTCCTGTTCTGGGACCTTCTCTAATTGTTTCTTATCCATAGACTGACTCCTAGCCATTGCCCATCAGTTACCTGCTGGCTCAGACTTGCATAGGAGAAGCCCAGGCACATGCCTTGACAGTCACTCAACCTCAGACAGTCACTAAAGTACTCGCTGAGAATCTTCTGTGGACCAGACACTATTAATGGGGCTGAGGATGCACCAGGGAGTGAAGGAAAAACAAACAAAAAACCTTTGGTGGGATTTTTGCCTGAGCTGTTACTCCTATTAGTTGATGTCAGAGCTACTTCTGGAGTCAGTGAGCAAAGCCTTGGGTGTCATAGGCACAGGCTGTCCCCTCAGCCTCCTCTTCTCCAAGCTGTCCACCTCCCCCTCTCAGCAACTCCAAGGGGAGGAGAAAGAAAAGGCATCAACCTTCCAGAAGCTGTGGAAGGAATAAAGCTCTTGTATCTTCTAAGGAACCCATGCTTTGTGGGGAAAAGAAAGCAGCAGGTGTGCTGAAGTGCTTTTTGACTTGGCTGTGCTGAGATGAACTAAACTTAGAATTCACCAAGTAATATTTATTTAAAGATGGTATGCCAAGATCCATTAGAGATGCAGGGATGAGAAATATATCTACCAACCTTGGAGGCTTTACTGAGCTAGAATGGACTCAGTGGCATGAGCCAGGTATAACGAAAAAGCTTTGGGAGCTCAAATATGTGTGAGATTCCTCAAAATTGGGTTTTTAAGAGAGTCTTCAAGGATTACTGAGTCTCTGAATTAGACCGTGGGGCAGAGGCAGGATTTCAACTTGGAGATATATGTGTACTTTTGAGAAGACATGGGAGAGAAGGAGGAGGAAATAGAAATGGTCTTCTATGTAATGGTTTCTGTGTCTGCACATGAGACTTCCGAGCCAAGGACTTCTTTCCATCAGAAATCACGTGATGTTTGCTCACCAACAAAGAGTGGGGGTGGTTGGAGCACAGAAGAACCATTTCTCCTTCAAGATCATTTTATGGGTTCGAATGCAAAAGCTGAAAGGGAGAAGTGAGGCTGCTGGAAGAACTTGGTGTCTCCTAAGGTCAATGATAGTAGCGTTTCCATTAGGACAGAAACCACACCCAAAACCAAAAGTGTATTTTTTCAGGTGGGTTTAGCTTTGAAGTGCCTAGTATTCAAGAACCACTTCACCTGCAAGAGAGGAAGCACAGGATGACTAGCGAGTGGGGCTTTTGTGCCCTTCCTGGCCCCAGGAGGCAAGTGTTCAGCCACTGGAAATTCTTGCAAAGAGAGATCAAGTAATTCCTATACTACTGGAACCACTGAGGCTGAACTGCTCTATCAACTGTGTTGTAATATATATGTCTTTTCTTGCAAAGTGTGTCACACCATGGCTCTTACATTATTAATTATCCTGCTAGAAGATTCTTGGTTTTCCTTTGCTTACAGGAAAGGTGAGGCACAAGTAGGAACTAAATGTCATTATTTTTGTCAAAACAGAATCTGTTGGTTCTTAACCAACAAAAAACTTGATCCTGGGAGCTATGTAATGAGACAAGTGGAAAGATAATCTCATTTAAAAAAAATTCTCCAACTTTTTCAGTTTTAGGAAACTATTTTATACCAGGAAGTCATTTAACCCCTTCCTATAAATGTATTATACTTCACTGGTAGCTCTGTAGTAAGTTCCTGCTAAGTGGAGCTCTAGACTGGAAGAATTCTTCCATCTTCCAGAAGTCTTGAGGATTGGGTGACCCTTCTGAGGAAACCTGAGCAAGTATGTACCAAGTTTCATAAAGAGTAATCGTCAACAAGTCTAAAACTTGTTAGGTGAGAGAGTAAAATTAGCTGTTTGAAACCCATGTTAGAGGAAGTTAGTTTTTCAAAGTCCCATTTTCTGTTTTTGCTTCTGTTCCTGAAACAACTTACCTCAGACCAGTCCCCTAAAATGGAAATATAAGTTAGATACCAATAGCGATCCTTCTTCAGAATCTTATATTTCCAAAACTCAGGCTAGTTCTTGTCGACATGCTCTTTGGGGCATCTTCCTCCGCTTCTAAATCTTGCTTCTTTCTCAATACCTGAATCATCTGCTGTCTCGGGACCTTCCAGCCTTCAGTGCCCGGCACTGAGTCCCACCTACCCACAGAGCTGGCAGAATTAGCTGCCTTGGGTCCCTGCCCTGGTCGAGGCTGTGTGTGAACCTACCTGCGTATCGGCCGTTCTCACGAGCCTTGGGATGTCTTACTTTTACACATCTAGAAATGAAAACTCTCCGTCAAAGTAGTTTTCTAATGTTCCCTTTAGGTAGCTCTTCATCTCATTTTTTTCTCCCCCTCCTTCCTCCAGCCTTTGGAGTTTGCTCAGATTTGAAAATTGGTAATTTCTGCATGGCAAAAATCCAAGACCTCTGATAGGCAGTCTAAAAGCCTGGGACTCCTACGAGTTGCTACCCATTATAAGCATTGTAAAACTTATTTTGCGGAACAAAGAGAACTGGGCACACAGGTTGTTCTCTTCTACTATGGCAAGCCCTAGTTTTCCGGTCTCCTTTGCCTTTTCTTCTTTGTTCTCCCAGGAAAAGAGAGTATAAGATGAGGAGGCTATTGTTTAGGAAAGGGGACAGCTATTGCTTGTACAAACAGATTTTTTTTTCCTCTTCTTTTTGACAGCCTCGATTGTTCTACCTGTTTCTGGCCCGTGTGCTTCTACTTACAAATACCCTTCCCTCCACCTTCAGGAGACACAAATCAAAGTTACAGATATCATTGGCTACTAAATAGGCTCCAACTCTTAATAGTCTTCTTCTTCTTTTTTTTTTTTTGCATGGTCAGGCACTGGGAATCAAACCCAGGTCTCTGGCATGGCAGGTGAGAACTCTGCCACTGAGCCACCATGGCCTGCCCTCTTAATAGTCATTTAACCTCTATCTTCAAGTTGGTTTCTTACCCCTTCTCTGTCGCCGCTGCAGCAAGCACAAGTTTAGATTAAAGAATAGTGTGTCAAGGTGAGTGTGTGCCCTGGGCAGTGTTCACCTGTCCCTCCCTTCGGTGGGGCAGACAAGCTGCCAAGCCGTGTCTGGTTGCTGTCATTGGAGTTTGCAGTGCCAGGTTCCAGCTCCACTGGTGATCTGTGTCCCAGCGATCTGCTGGTTGGCACTTTGCTAAATGCAAGTGAAGGAGTGGAAGGGGGTGGCCTTGAGAGGGTCGGAAGGGAGTGGCTTGCTCAGTGTTGCTGGAGGAAGATCTCGCATTTCCTCCACCTGGGCAGGTCTCCAGGAAGGGGATCTCAGTGTCACTTATAAAGGGTCGCGGGCCGCCTGGTCTTGTGCAGATAGCATCCACGGGGCAATAACAAACGAATTATTGGACCGTCCAGGCAGAATGTGGGCCTGTGGGGTCAAGGTCTTAGGCCACCACGGGACACGAAGTGGTGTCTGGTTTTCTGGTGAACTGGCTTAACATTCTGGCTGGTTTTCGCCACCAACATTCAGCGCTGGGGACAGAGAGAGATGTTTGGGAGGAACGAGAGGGTCGAGGAAGGGAGGATGAAGGAAACACCAAGACAGCCGGTGTTGGCGCCTTTTCCCATTGACAGGTCTGGCCTGAAAGCAGTTTGCGTAATTGGAACTTTCTAGCTGAGCTCTGGTGACTTATCCGCCTGCCCAGCCTTGACGAGTAACCTGTCCACCATGTCCTCGGCTTTTTAATTACTCTTCTCCTCCCTCGATGTCCAGCTGAGTGGCACTGAAGCCCCTACCCCCTGCCGCCACCCCTTTTCTGCTTTGGATCCAAAGAACCTAGAAATCCTGAGGGTTCTATCCTGAAGTTCCGAAGTTAGTTGGCATTGCCTGGATTAAGCTAAAATTGGGTAGTTTACCCTGGATGCCATGGGGGTTTTATTCTGTAGTCCACCTGTCATGGAAGCTCCTGGGCGGTGGCTTTGGGTCTCATTTTCTATGAGGAAAACTCCTGGAAAAGATTTTGTCTGGGTTGGAATGGCGACCTCAGGACATTTTTCTCCAAGAAAGGGACTAAAGGCAGAAACCTTGTCAGGAGGCAGGGTGAAAGGGATGTCCTCTGAGCATCTGAAACCCACAAGTGACATAAAATATTTATTGCCTATCCTTACATCACAAAAAGACTGTGCGTGTCCTCACTGACCTCTGTTTTGCTCCACTGAACAACCATGCTTGAGCTGAGAGAACCACTGGTCACTGAGTGTTTATGCTGAAAAGCCAGCTGGGTGTAGCTGAGCATTTCTTGCACATTTTATATGCTCAGCAGATACTCATTCCCCCTTCCCTGTCCTGAATAAGGATAAATAGAGGTGATCTGGAACTGGAATTAAGATTAATTTTTGCACAAAAATAAAACTCCAGGTAGTTGTTTATACTTTCAGAACATTTCATGTTTTCAGTATGTTTCTTAAAATGAAATAAAATAAATCAGTTCTGTTTGTCAGTGTGTGGTGTGCCCATCCAGACCATTATTCTAAACTGTTGAAAGGGTTTAAATTGTAGAAGACATTGTGTATCCCTGGGATGATAAATACCCATTAGGTGCATCTTGACATTGTAGAGAGATAGTTTTGCATTTTTTTTTTTTTTTTGAGATCACTGTGTATCTCTTAATTCATTACTGGGTGACTCTTCATCATTTTTTATGATGCACGAGTAACAAAGACGGTTCTCTCATAGTGGTGAGAATAGTAAATACAAGTAATGTGAATTGTAGTGGAGTCGGAAGATTAACATTCTTCCCTAGGTTTGGTGGGGTTTTGTTTTAAAGAAATCTGGTGACACAGGATGATGGCCCCGTTAGGTCTCATGAACTTCATGTTTCATACTTTTCTTTTCACAGCCTACCTAGATGTACAGAAATAACAGAAAGAATCTGTTATTTCTCCCTCCCAACTTGTTCATGTTGCTCACAGGGCCAGGTGATGAATAGAAATATTAAGAATTAAGGAGGGGCGGGCCACAGTGGCTCAGCAGGCAGGAATGCTTGCCTGCCATGCCAGAGGACCTGGGTTCGATTCCCGGTGCCTGCCCATGTTTTAAAAAAAAAAAAAAAGAATTAAGGAGAAAGTGCAGACACCTTGGGTTTGGACCATTAGCAGGAGCTCCAAGCCAAGAATGGACTCCCGAGTTCTCTTCCCATGCCTCCCTCCTTTAAGGCCATGGGCGAGCCACTCTTTCTCAGTACCTCTGTTTCCTTGTCTTTAGAACGAAAACAATTTAAATCTTAACAGCATTGGATTTATAGGTATTAGTCCACAGAACAGATATTTAGATTTATACCTGGGTACAAATCCAAGACGTGTCACTCATTAGCTGTTGAGAAACCCTTGCCTAGGTTCTCTGACCCTTATTTTCCTCATCTATAAAATATGGTTGATCACACCTGCTCTGATGAGTGGGTGAAGTGTATGTCAAGTTTTTGGCCCAGTGATTGGTCCATTTTAGCTGTGGCAGCTATGAAACTGCTATGGTAAATTAAGAAAACAAAAACCAAAGCTTTGTTGCCATGTGTTATTGGAATAAACAGGTAAACAATTGCAACTTGCCAGTCTCTGTTGAGGAGACATTTCCTCTGTAATATGAATTTGCTATCAGTGTCATTGCATTGACAGGTTACTTGTGTGTGAAGACCTTTTTGCTTCTTTGACATATAGAGTGGAGTAATTATTATATGCAGTGGAGTAATTATGATGGTGAAGGTGACACCATTTGCATGTGTTGGGGGGCCCTTGGAATTTTAGAAGAATTTTTTTTAGTACTTGTCAAACCAAAAGGCACAATGAGTTTGGAAGATATGAGAGTCTCATCTGTAAGGAGAGTTGGGGGATTCATTCTTTGAAATATAATGGAGTTTGCCCTGCTGGTCTTAGGAACTGTTTGGGTCCAGAGACCCTGTATTCCTTCCAGCTTCTCCCTGTGGAAATGGGAACATTTATCCTATGACTTTCCCTCCTTTGCTTATTGGCAATAGATAACTTGTTCTGAGTTTAACAGGTCCACAGCCAGAGGAAAATTTTGCCTTAGGACAGACCATGCCTGTAACTGACTTTGATAAGATTTTGACCTGTTTCTGATTTTTGTAGAATTTGTATTGTTACTGAAATGGTTTGAGGCATTTGTGATATTGTGATGGAACAGATGCATTTTGCATTTGCAAAGAACATGTCTTTTTGAGGTCCGGAGGGTGGAATGTGCTAGTTTGAAACTGTTTGTATCCCAGAAAAGCTATGTTCTTTTTCCTAATCCTGTCTTCTGGAGGTAGTCCTGTTGTTAAGGGTTTAGACTTTTTGATTAGATGGTTTCCATGGAGATGTATCTGCCCATTCAAGATAGATCTTAAGCCACTTACTGGAGTCCTTTAAGAAAGAGCCATTTTGAAAAATATCTTCAGAGCCGACAGAGACATTTGGAGATACAGAAAGGAAACACCCCTGGGGAAGCTGTTTGAAACCAGAAGCCAAAGGATGAGCAGATGCCAGCCATTTGCCATCCCAGCTGACAGAAGTGTTCCAGCCACCACTGGCCTTTCTTGAATCAAGGTATCTTTTCCTGGATGCCTTAGTTTGGACATTTTTATGGCATTAGACTGTAAACTTGTAACTTAATAAATCCCCTTTATAAAAGCCAACCCATATCTGATATATTGCATTTCTGGCAGCATTACAAACTAAAACAATAGCCAATGCCTAAAAGACGTTCAGGGAAGTTTCTGAACAGAGATATCCTCAGCATAGCTATAAAAAGCTGGAAGTACTTCAGAAGAAAACTGAGAGGTAGTTTGGAGTCAAGACATGCTCTCCAAATATCGTGGCCAGAAAAGATGGTGGAGGTATAGCAGAAAAGGCTGGGGCTCAGGTCCTGTGTAACTATCTCTATGAAATCGGTTGGGTGAACTGGAACCCGTTGAGGGAATTTGATTCTCGGCAGCTTCCATTACATCACTCCTTCTAGGATCTTGCTATCTGGTGTTCTAAATAGATACTTACCATTGGGCTGTTTAAAGATTGTCTCTGAAAACATCTCCTGCCAGATAATATTGCCGCCTCGTCCAAGCTGAAGACCTTTTCATCTGCAGCAGGTTTCTCTCTGGCCTTAAAATAGACCATGTGTTGCAAGGACCCTTGGGCTCTCTGAACATGCTTCTCTGCCCTCGGATGGAACCAGTACTTCCTCATTAACTTTAAGATCTGACCTTTTAACTATACTTTTAGGTATAATTCTTCAACAGCACTAAAATAGAAATGACTGTTTCATTTCACTAAATTCAAGTCACTGAGAGTGGGAACTTGTGGTTTTTGCCAGTGTGTTCGGAAGCCAGTGTGTTGTCACTGAAACTACTTGATGTCTGGTGGGAACAGCAGGGTATTTTTCAGTCCTTGGGATTATAATTAAAATGTTGAGAGTGGTTTTTTTATAGGTAAAAACAAGTGGTGAGGGGGCAGTGTGTGTGTGGGACAGGAAGCCCTGAATAGGCATTACAGCAGATAATATAATCATTTGCCATGTCTTCTTCCTAACCTTTTTGGTAATAAGCTAATAAAGGGAAAAATATAGAAGAACCTAGATGCCAGAAGGGATGGTTCCTGTAGCTGGCCTCCGATTTTGGCTCTCCTTGCCTTCAGGTGCCCATCCCATAACCATAATAGAAAACAAATGGGAGCAGAGGGGATGGAGGAATACAAGAAGACAAACCAAAAACCCAGACCACAGTCCTATGGGGGCAGGCAGGACACTTTTGTAACTCAGATTCCTACACTTTCTCCCTTCAGAAAATTTGAACAACCTTTTGTAAATCACATCCTCATGAGGTGGATGCTTGTCCATATGAGCTCTTCATTTTGTGTTCCCTGATGGAAGTGTTATGTCTGCACTGAAGCCAATTTGGGGCATGCTGCTGTACCTGCTTGGGGCTGGAGATGGCCTTGAGAATGGCCTGTGTTACCTCCAGGCACCACTAACATAACAGAATATGTTTCCAAAGATGCGAGAGAACTTGCAAACCCTGGTGCCAGGTCAGAGTCTAAAGGCCGTTTGTCTGCAACTGAGAAACATAGTAAGCATTTCAGGCATTTTTTTTTTTATCAGAGTCTTAGTTAAATAGTTATATTGGGGACTGATAAAGACATGTGTGAGCGGGGACTTTGTAATTTATAGTTTGGTGAATTTCATACCACGTGAAATAGAAATAAAAACAAGACATGTTTTGGAATGCCTGCTTCTGCTTATTTGCTTTTAAGGGCAGAGCATTGTATAAACACTGACTCACTGCATCCTATACTGAAAGGAAGAGGTAGTTTGCTGTGCTTCATCTGGTCTGGCTTCCAGCACAGAGTATAGAAACCGCCAGGAGAAAGAGTGAGCCTGGCACTCGGGGTGACTGAGAAATGCCCAACTGCCATGCATGTGTCAACACATGACCTTATATGGGGTTCTGCATAAACATTCATCAAAACGGTATTTCCCTTTTATACGTATTTTTCTTCAATATGTTCCCGAGTATGTCAAGTTGAGGCAAAGAGAACCTTCTTCTCTGGGGAAGTGGGATGTAGATGCAGATGTGCACGTACTGTGGGCCCTGTGTTTATCTCACTCCCTCATAGGTAGTTTCGACAGCTCGACTCCTTACTCACCTGTGCTTTCTGTGTCGCCCGAGGCCGCGTGACCGCAATGCTCATACACAAGGGACGTTTGCGCATAGCCAAAGTCAATGCTGTGATCGAATCATCTCCTGCTATTCACATTTAAAACCCCTTTCCTAGTAGAATTAAGTTGGAAAGAATAGTCTTACAAGGCTACGGGTAGATTGCCCCCTTGAACTGATAAGGGGAATAGTGAGTGCAATCTAAGGTCAGACAGGTGGTGCTGGATTGATTGAAATTGTGTTTGTAAAGTATTGGGAGGAGGGGGGAGGGAGGGGGAAGAAGGGGGAGGGAAAGGTACAAAGAGACACAGAAGGGGCACGTGCTCCCAAAGACACATGCATGCGGACAGACTGACAGACCCTGCCATGCTCTGTTGAAGGTAGTTGAGCGTCAGGAGGGTGGAGGCAGAAGACTGACTCCAGAGAGCATAGCAGCCTTGCGTTCAGTGGCTTTTTAGTTTCACTCTGTGGTATGAGGATAAGGTCATAGCTGTGGGCTGTCATTTTCCCTTATTTTGACATTAAAGCCCTTCAGATGCAATCTGCCTTATCTCTTACATCATTCCCGAATCTAAGTTCTTCACGCCTACTCGTTGCAGCAAACGTAGAAATGCAAAGCTCTAGGATATATGGATGCATTTAATCCATTTTGCTCTTGAATCCGTAACCATACTTCATTTTATGCAACTGAAAATTCAAAATTAGTTTCAGTTATTAAATTAAGTGGCCATGGTTGACTGTTACTTAGTGGAAGATGTGTTCATCTTCTGACAAAACTTTGCAAATTTTGAATTGTGATTTTTTTTTTCTTTTAATTGTTAGACATCTTCCAGACAGGAGAAAATGTTGGAATGAGAAAACTGAATAAACCTAATGTGGAAGACCTGTTACAAAAGTCTTCTTGGTGTGGGGAAATTTTAAAGTAGGCAAAGTTCAATGTCAGTGGTTCCTGCCCTCTCCTCTGAGGCCCTTTTCTCTGTTTCTGTTCTCATCTTTCTCCCCTCCCGAATGCTTTGGGGTCAGTCCGTGTGCCTTGGTTGGCTCGTGGAGAAAAATGGAATATAATCAGGACACTCACATTGAGATGATAGAGATTTATGTTGGCCAGAATAATTGTATTTTACATTGGCATGGGATTATAAGGATGAATTTTTTTAATGGTGGAATTTAGGCCCATCCTGGGGAGAGCTTGTGGGGGGCATTTTTTTTTCAAGCACCTTAGGAGGCAAGCAGCTACTGACCTAATTAATACATGCTTCGTATTCTGACTTCTGTCTTATAATAACTACCCAGGTATGGTTAGTGATACATATAAATATCAAGCTATGGTACAGTTCACCAGCTTTCTTTTTTTCTTTGATGTACAAGTGAAAACATCCACCTGTTCTCTTTGAACTTTTTTAGGATAGAACTGGGTAGGCATTCTACCTCATGGTGTTATTTGAAGTATCTTCTTTACCAACCTGTCGAATCAATGCCTGAAGTGCCGCAAATAGCAGTTCAGTCCTCATGTACTAAGAAAAACTTTCTCCTGCTTGCTTTCTATTAAAATGCAATTGATACTGGGATGGAGGGCACATATAAGGCATTAGCACCTGCTTTAGTTTCCTGGGCTGTTCAAGCAAATACTATGAAATGGGTTGAATTAAACAACGGAAATTTGTTAGCTCATGGCTTAGAAGCTAAGAGAAAGTCCACATCAAGGCATCATCAAGGCAATGCTTTCTTACCGAAGACTGGTGTTCTGGGGCTGGCTGCTGGTAATCCTTGGCTCTTGGTTCCTCTGTGCATGGCAGTTCACACAGCAGCCTCTCCTGGCCACTTCCTTCTTTTCCAGGTTCTGTTAAATTTCAGCTTCTTGCTTTCTGTTCTGCTTACTAGTGCTCTGTCTTTCTGAGTTTCATTCTCTTTTAAAGGACTCTAGTGAAAAGATTTAGACCCATCCTGATAGGACTGGGCCACACTTTAACTGAACTAAGCTCATAAAAAGGTCCTACTTTACAGTGGGTGTGCACCCATGCGAATGGATTAAGTTTCTAGGTTCCAAACGACCACAGAACCTGGTGTGAATTAGTTTAATCAGATTGCATCTTAGAAGGCTTTTCAGCCCCCTCCCTGTGGTTCCTCAGTGCTTGTTCCCTGTTACATCTGTTCCTTGTTTCTAGTCTGGTGTGACTACTATGTTACAATGTGTTAAAATTACTTATATTTTACCTTTCCTGCTGGACTAGAAGCTCTTACTAAGGGAAGGATACTTCCTTTAGTATCGTTTTCCAGGACATAGTAAAACGTCATAAGTATCCAAACCCTACTCCTTCATCAGGCCCATTTTAGACAGTCACTCTGTGTCAAACACAGAGCTGAAATGAATGAATCTTTAAATTCTGCTTTTCTAGGGGGTTGGATGTCCAAAGGCTAACTCTACCAACTTTATAGATTGGGCAAATTTTTAGAACCTTCATATCTACATTCTTATATACTTGGGTTCATAGACTTGCGCCAAATAAGTGGAGCAACTTCTCAAACAGTTTTCTCTCTCAAACGTACCCAATATTTTCTGCTTCCATTCAGAAGAATCATTGCTCTAAGAAAGTATATGTTGTTCTCCTTAAAACTTACAGTAAGAAGGAGCCCTTCTACCTCCTTGAAGTGACAACTAATATGCTATTTTCTCCCTTGATGGTGAGAAAAGCAATTCAATATATATTATCAAGCACCACTGAAAATTTTTTTGTTCTCAGTACTTCCATTGTCAGGTGTGTGCCTTGCATACATGTGTGTATTTGCTTTAGCATTTAACAGCAATCCCACTGGAAAGGGGACTGATGCTGATATGCTTTCCTCTGGTTCATATGCTTTGCGTTGACTTGTAACTGTTCCTCAATGTATACTAGCAACTCACAGCCCAGGGGTAACTTGGAAACTTTTACTGGTTTCAGTAACTGTGTGTTAATCCCACAATATGCTACCTTAGAAACAGAAGTTACTCTGATAACAACTTGATGATGCTTCCCCATTATAAGTTAATAACCATGTCCCAGACTAAATCATTACTTTTAGGCCTTAGCCTAAAAGTTTATTAGTCCTCAGTATTTTTACAATCAATGTTAATAGGAAATAATTACTCTTTTTTTTTTTCTGTTACCATCACTGTTAACTATTATTGCTACAACTTCCTGTTTTATGGGTAAACAGCTAAAAAATATTCATCGGTTACTAGGATAAAGCATCAAAGCGAATCTCTTTTAGCAAATGGCATATCCATACTTTGTAGGGAACAGGAAAAACATGAATAAGTGAAATATTCTGCCTTTTAGTCACTTTTTAGGCAATAGTTCAGCTACTACCCCTACTAAACTTTTTGCCATGGCTGTTAGCAGGTGATAAAGTTTAGAGTGAACTGCTTTAGGTTTTCCCTTCTGCCTTTCTCCTACTTCCGCTTTAATGCAATAGAAATGAGAGCAACAGGAATGAAAATAGCAAACTGCCTGAATAATGAATCACAGTGAGAAGCTATAGCGAATTTATGCCTATAGGATGGAGAATTAGAAACAGATGCCTTTTGATTAAAGGCACTTCCTGTAACCAAGTTCCAGGTGAAGCTGTTAGTCTAGGAAAGATGATAGACACGCAGTCTTTAAAACAAAACAAAACAGACGAGACAGGGCTGTGCACCGGTGGCTAGCTGGCGGAGTTCTCGCCTGCTGTGCCGGAGACCCGGGTTCGCTTCCCAGTGCTGGCCCATGCCAAAAAAAAAAAAAAAAAAAGTTCTGCTGGGATTTCTTTTCTTTGTACTGCCCCTCCTCTCCTCAAGGACCACCGCAGCCGCCTTATTTCTAATGAAAGCAGCAGTTCTGAAGTGTAAGAGCGAACATTAAAAGCTGAGGCTGGTGGCGGGAGCGGCATCCTTGGGCTTGGGGGCGGAGGACGCAGCCCGG
The DNA here is from genome assembly GCA_004026745.1 of Myrmecophaga tridactyla. Classification (NCBI taxonomy): domain Eukaryota; kingdom Metazoa; phylum Chordata; class Mammalia; order Pilosa; family Myrmecophagidae; genus Myrmecophaga; species Myrmecophaga tridactyla. Next base: position 15,083 of record PVIY010000374.1, read on the forward strand.
GTTTGAGAATCGCTGTGCTGTTCCCTGCTAATTCCCGGTCCCGTTGCCACCTTCTCATCAGGAGTGATTGGCATCTCGGGCTGTTCTGCATATCGTGTTCATTGTGATGCTATTTTTAGCTAGGATTTCTATTTCTTTTACAAGAACAACTTTAAAAAGTTGCAGAAGCGTTGCAGAAGCCAGTGCTAGGTGGAATGGGGCGAGGGGGAGTGGGTCCTTCTCTCTACACCAGGCGTTTTCCTTTGCTGTTGTTCACGCCACTGATTTTGTGTGTGTGTGTCTGTGCACACGTGCAGGTGTGTCTGTGACTTTCGCTTTTAGAATTCCCATTCCTTTTTTCCCTTGTGCATCAGGATGTGAGTGGTGTGGTGTTTCATGTGATGAGAGGCTGCAGGTTGCTGGGAAGCAAAGGCTACTCCACCCTTTATAAGGACAGCATTATTTGGAACTTAAGAGATGGGAAAAGTGTTCTTTCATTAAAAAAAAAAAATTAATATCTAACAAATAATCGCTGCCATAGCCTAAAGAGGAATTAGGAAAATACAAACCAGGAATATAAACAATCACCCCTAGACATTCAGAATTCAAGTCTGTTTTCTTCCAGAATAGGGTTGGTTTGGTTTTTTTTTTTGATGCGGGGGCGGTGCATGGTCCAGGAATTAAACCTGGGTCCCGAAGGCGAGCATTCTGCCATTGAACCACCTTCCAGTATACTTTTTGTGCAGATATATACAAATAATTACGTGTAGTTTTAAAAATGAAATCATACTTGACATACTTTTTGAGCCTTCGTTTCTCACTTAGCAATATGTTATGAACATCTTTCTATGTTAATAGAGATCTTTAAAATGTTCTTATGATTAATGCGTCTTCCAGTGCCCGGATAAAAGAGTAAGAGTTTTGACTTTACCAATTATAAATACCCTCACCCCCACCCCCACCTCAGCTTTTCTCTTTTCGGTGTAGAATCCACTGTATAGCTCTCGTGCTCTGCCCTAAATATGACCTGTTTAGAAACTTGAATAAAAGGAAATCTAGGAACCCTACTTGATGAAGAATTCCACTTCTGGACTCCCTCTTAGCATTTAGGATTTTTCACAAGTCATTAGTTTTCCATCTTAGCTTTGACCCAGCTCCCATGCCTTTTCCTGGAATTTTAATTTCTCTTAGATTCCTAGTCCCTTCTGTTTACCTTCCCTCAGAGCCAGCGCCTTACAGCCTCACGTGTAAGGGGCCTGCCCATCTCTCACACCTGTAGAGTGGCCTGAACTTAGCAGAGGCCCTTCCTTGTATGTCATTTTGTTGCCTTCGTGGCTTTGCCCAGTTGTCTGGAGTGACTCCACTTGCCTTTCAGCTTTAAACTCCTAATCATAGCCTCCCTTGACCCACCCATCTTTCCCCCCAGGTGTGTATCAACTTGTGGTCTTTGTCTGAGTTGAGGGCTCTTCCCAACTCACAGTTCTACCTCTAGACCTTGCCAGTGCCTTCAACTCCATCAGAAATCTGAAATCCCTCTAGTTTTCCACCAATAAACGATTCCTCGCCGTTCCTTCAATCCCTGGCTGGGAATCATCTTTATGGCGTCTTCTCTTATTAATTCCCCCGTCTCTAGTTGGTATCTGGAAGGACAGCTGGGGGGTGGGGAGGGACTCCAAAAAGCTAATAGTGCTATTTTTCTCCAGCTCTGTTGTTTCTGTTTCTCATTCACATCAAGTTGGTTCTTACTGCTTGGCTAGATTGTGTGCTGATTTGAGGGCATGCCCTCCTTTCTTGGGAACCTTCTGTCTCCTAGAACATTCTCCACCCAGTAGATGCTCAGTAAATGTAGCCCCGTCGACTTAGTGGCTGGCACGTGTCTTCCTAAGGTCAGTCTGTCTGTCAGCAACCCAAGGACATTTCATGTCCTCTCCCACTCCCTCTGACAGCCTCTTTCCATACCGAGCAGTGGTGGTCTCTTCTGAGTCCTCCTCTTTGTGACGTTATCTTCTCTCTAGGCTTCCAGCTTGCTTATTTATTAGAATATTCAAGCTCCCAGACAAGAGTAAGAGTCAAGATTGTAGAAGAGGTTGGTTTGCATAATACAGATTGCAGCCTTTACATCACTTTTGAATCTGAATTGGGGATACATTTAAGAAATTCTGAGTCTCCTTGTATTACTTTCTAAGTTTTACTCTGCCACAAAATGTTGTAATAGCATGTTTTTTAAATGTTGCCTTTAGTGTCTGTTTAGTTTTACCTGCTGACTACAAAGGTTGTTTTAATCACATCTTGCTGACTTGTTAAAAGTACCTAAGTCCAGGGCAGCAAGAGAAGTGGAAAGAAAACATATGCCAATCTCTATATACTGCGAGAGCTTACATGTGTATGTATGCAGTAGTAATTAACATGGGCGGAAATCAGTATGGAACTGTGGGATTTCTGAATCACTGACTGTACTATAGATAATGCAGAGGTGCCACCCCAGCTCACTACAAATGGCCGCAGGTATACTGACATATTGAGCTCCCAGGCCACAGGCAGCCTTGAAGCCTGGGGGTGGGAGGTGCTGGCCATTTATGCTACTGTACTTCCCTGGTATTTTTCAGTGTAAGCTACACTGTGGGGGTAGGAGGAAGGAACTGATAACACTGATTTGGAATTCAAAAGAATCCAGTTCACTGTCTGTTCTCTGATGCTCTCTGATGATAGGGATTTCGCGTGCTTTGCTCTCTGTTAAATCCCAAACCTAAAACAGTGGTTAGTATGTAGTTGCTCGGGAAATATGCATTGGTTTAATTATAGAAACATGCCTGACTCCTACATCCACTGGACATGTTACGTTCTCTGTGTGTCAGTTTCAAATTTGGAAATACAATTCCCTCTGTACAACAGATACTCATTTATAAGGATACTAGGGTTGTTGAGAGAGGTGACATACAAAGTAAAGTGTGTGTGTAGCATGGTATGGGGCACAGGGCAGGCAGTCCTTTAGGTACTACTGTCTTGCCTTCTCCAGTGGAGTAGCTTCAATTATGGATGATGATGGTGACAAAAATTTAATTTGCATATGGTTTGCAAAGTTCCTTGCCTTAAGTTGATGAAATTCTCAGAGCAGTTCTTAGATGAGTATTTCTTTCTCCACTTATTTTATAAATGGTGAAACTGATGCTGAGAAAAGTTACATGACTATGTAAAATTGAACAACTGGTATGTGACATAACCACACTTGAACCCAGATGTCTTGAGTTTCTGACTTAAAATTTCAAGGTCTTTCATCTGGGTAATAAAGTTTTATCTAGATTTGCTTCAAATACCAGATCAGAAACACTTTCAATTAGCGTGTTGTTTGGATGCAAATGATAGTGATAAAGTAAATTTAAGAATGCTTCAGTGAGGCAAACATTCCCCGACTTTTTTTTAATAGCTAGTTAAAAGAAAGCTTAAGCTAAGCTGTTGTCAGAATCTTTAAAGCATGAATCTTGAGGTTCTAAATTAGTAGTGGAGTTTTAATGCGAATTAATTCTGTGGCATTTTCAAAAGATAAAATGTTAAAAGTATCATGCTATAAGCGATGATTAAACCTGGTATGGTGAAATGAAATGAGAACAGTTAATGTACTATAGAACAAGAGGGATGTGAAGAGACAGAGTTACGGAGATACTTTAAATACATATGACGCCATCCTTTTGATAGGAAGGAATGCCTTTAAAGTCTCACCAGTGTTGAAGGGGGAAAAAAAATCAGCGGTGTCACTTTTTTTTTTTTTTTTGTTTTAACCCTTTCATATGAACTCTCAGTCATTTGGTTACTCTGGTTTTGATTCAGTTGTTTTCAAAAATTAGCATCCTGCTGGTTTTTTTTTTTTTTTTTTAAGAAAGATTTAATTTTTACTTTGTAGACTGACATATAATTATTGGGACAAGAAATTGGTTCTCCAGATATTTGAGTGCCAGCACCCAACCCTGCCCTTGGGGAAGAAAACCTTGCCCTCAACAAGCTCACAATCTTAAATCTGGTGCTTTGTTTACCGTGCATCTTGTTTGTTTTCCACAGAATTTCAAGCTCTCTCTTGAAATGTATATAGCAGTTGAACACTGTTTTCAGAATTCTACTTGCTCTAGTAAGCATCTGTCCTGCTCGTGACCCATGTGAGAGCCTCGTGAGCGTAGGAAAAGAGAAAAGGACCTAAGGCTGCTTGCCTGAGTGGAGGGCTGTATCAGTGTGTGGGCTGCTGCTGCTCCCAGCACCTGCTCAGAATTTTCTCCACACCTAGGAGAAACATATCTTCGGCCTCTTAGAAACACAGAGAAAGCAAGACTAAATGTAGAACGCAGGGGGATGACGACAACCTTTTACCCTTTGAAACAATCAGTTTTCAGTTTAGTTTGTTCCTGTTTGCCTTGAGAAGGAAGGGGAAAAAAAAAAAGAACTCTTAATTACAAACTCTACTTTCTTTCAGCTATACTATTTTCAATGCTATATAATTTGTACAGCTGAAGTGGCAAATGCTGGCTTTTAAATGTGAAGACAAGGTGTTCCATTTAATGCGTAGAAAAGATTGACTTCAGTTTAAACAAAAGAAAAGTTCTGAGGATCTCATGATTCATGATTTGTAATTATTAAGGAACAACTGTAGTGCTCTCTGCAGTTGGGTCTTTGGAGGAGCCTGCCATGCCTTCAGCCCTTGCTCCCTCACCTCCTGTTCTTTATCCTCCTGGATCAGGTGGATAAAATTGGGCTCAGAGAGGTTAGGATGAGTTAAGGACACATGGCGGGGTTCTCAGAAGGGCCCCACCATGAGGTTCTCCGTGATGCTCGGGGATGGAAGTTGTTTGCGTCCCTCAGCTGGAAGTTCATTTCCATTACTGCATTTTGGTACCTGGTGCTGGTGTCAGCTTTAGAGCAGCCTGATCAGCTTTACTACAAGATCCCAAGAAGAAGAGAGGCAAGGAAGCTATTTATGAATTGCTTACTGTGGGGCTGGGTGACCTTTAAATGTTGTAGGTAATGTGAAGACATCTCGGCAAACTCTCAAGTACAGGAAGATAAGAAAAGTGAGACTCAAAGAAGGGGAAGTGAGTCGGCTCACAGTAACCCTGCTAATGTAGAAAAAACTGCTGGATTTAAACCTAAGACTCTGAATAATAAGCCCATGCCATCCCTATCATGGACCATTCCTTCCTTGGATGGGACTGGATAATGGAGGGGCCATATTGCCACTGGCGAGTGAACATATTTCTAGCGTCATTCACCCAGGCCCTGTGAACCTGGCCTTGGATGTAAACACACGTTACATCAGTGACTACACATGCCTTTGTCTCTACAGGATCTAAAATATGTGAAAGAGAAAAAGGAAGATTAAATGGATTATTGAGACGTTACCTCTTCCAACTGTTTATTGTGTGAGGGGAAAAAGCTGTGAGAACTGACCATTTGAAAGTTTTCATTTGCCTTTTCTTTCCTGTGTTTAGGCATTAAATAGCTATCGTAGTATTCACTCACAGGTTCAGAAAGCAGTTGCTGCCTTTACTTTGCTGGTTTGTATATATTTTCGTAGTCAACTCCTTTTTCCTAATAAAGGAAAGTTTTGTTAACATAAGGTATGTTAGATTTAAATATAAAATGCTAACTTCAGAAATTTAAGAAAAAAGAGCAGTGAGGTTTTGTGGTGAACATAGATATTTGAAATCAGTATTTTGGGTGACATCAGCAGTCTTTTCTAACATCGGTTTTCAGTATATTCCATTTTGTTGTTTTAAATGTTGTTGCATGGTCCCGGAAAAAAAAAATCCTGGTTCCCTTAGATAAGGAGTTGCACATAATAACAGGGTAGTTTGTTTTTAAACAGCTACCTTGTAATCTCGGGACACTTTCATTTAAATTTATCTGAAAGCGGGACACTTCCATTTAAATTTATCTAAAACCTTGCAAAAGGAGGAGTACAAACTGTTTCAAAGTTGAAATCACTAGCAATATGAAACAATTTGCATTTTTTAATTGGTAAGCCTGCAATTTGGGGAGCCAATGATAGCTTGCTCAGCTAGTTTAAATCTTCCATTAGAGGCTAAAAAACTTTTCAAATTATAACCTTAAAGAGCTGCTCATTGATCTCCTACTTAAAAAGAAAAACTCATAAGGCTGAGGACCCATCTCTGTCTAGTTAATTTCAGAAGGGACAAGTTTAACGTATTTTGCTTGTTGAATGGAGTGGTTTGACTTTAGACTACATTGCTGACATTTTGGTACCCTGAGCTTGGTAGCATTTTGACTTTGATGCTAATAATTCAATTTTTTCTAATTAGAGAAGTTGTAGGTTTACAGAAAAATCATGCATTAAATAAGAGTTCCTGCATACTACCCTGTGAATACCTGGCATTAGTATGATGCATTTGTCACTAGGGTTCACTGTCATCCTATGTTTTTTTTAAATTTTTATTCTAGTGGCATCTGTACGATGTAAAATGTCCCATTTAAACCACATTCACATATTAATTCAGTGCTATTAATCACATTCACCATCCCTTACCAAAACTTCTGCATCACCCAAATGAAAACTCTGTACAAGTTAAACCTTAACTCCCCATTCCCTACCCCTACTCTGGCCCCACTCTGGCCCCTGGTAACCTATATTCTGGATTCTGACTCTGTTTATTTCATATCTGTGAGCACATATAGTATTTATCCTTTTGTGTCTGGCTTATTTCATTCGACATGTCTTCAGGGTACATCTGTGTTGTCACATGTATCAGAACTTCACTCTTTTTTATGGCTGAATATTCCATTGTGTGTATTACTACATTGTCCATTATCTCAATTTTGTTACATTATTTTATGCCACGCATTTACTTTTTATTATGTACCAGAATGCACCGAGGACAAGAACTCTTAATATGGTCATAGCAAGTAATTGACTATGATGCATCTGTGAAATCTCATGCACATGGACACATGGGGACCTTCAGTTTATATGGTAAAGCAAAGAACAGGGAGAACTACAGCCTTACCAACTAAAGAATGTCGTATGTAAACACTGAGATGACAGGGGCATTTTATTTTGAGATCTGCACAAATCTGTTAGAATGTGTTGGGCCATTAGTAATCTCTACCATGTCCGAATGGAAGTTATAGTTAATTTACAGGTTGGTGAAGAATCTAACTTCCAGAGAATCTAGAAGTTCTAGAGAGCTCTACTATCTCCTTCTACCCTAGCAACCCACAAAACAAATTAATGAACCCATATTACAGACACAGAGACTAACCAAAATAGAATTATAGTACACCAGTGCTCACAGTAGCATTATTCACAGTAGCCAGAAAGTAGAGGCAGCCCAGTGTCCATCAGCAGGTAAATGGTTAAACAAAACAGAGTATGGCCATGTTAATGGAATGTTATGGAATCCTAAAAAGGCACGAAGTTCTGATACATGTGACAATATGGATGAACCTTGGAGACATCATGTTGAGTGAAATAAGCCAGACACAAAAGGACAGATGTCATATGATTCACTGACATGAAATATACAAATTCCTGGAGGCAGAAAGTAGGCTACAAGTTACCTGGGGGTGGAAGTGGAGAATGCAGAGTCAGTGTTTAATTGGTACACAGTTTCTGTTTGGGGTGATGAAAACGTTTCGGTAATGGATGCTGGGGATAGTAGCACAATATTCTGAATGTAATTAATGCTGCTAAATTGTACTCTTGAAAGTGGCTTAAATGGGACATTTTGAATTGCATATGTTACACCGATAAAAAGTTCCAAAAATCATATGACTGGAGGTACACACACACACACACACACAAATGGAATTAAGAAAACCCTCAACGCTGTCTCCTACAGATGTAATTGTTTTCAAAGCGCAGTGGGTTGGGTGCCCAGATGCATAGCTGCTGTAGATTTTCTTTTTACACCTTTGTCTAGCTCAGTGGCTTTCAAACTGCAATGGACACGATATTGTAGAGGATGGTCTAAATGATCTTGTGCACTATCCTTGATGTGCAATTTAAGGGACTTTTAGTATCTTATTTAAATGCCTTCTCTGTGTCTGTATCTGTCAGTTCTCAGATAGATGCTGGGCGCAGAGCAGTGAGCAAAGTCCCTGCCTTGAAGAAAGGATGATCCAGTGTGGAAGACAAACATTAGACAGACAGACATAGGTGCTAGAAGAGATCTGCTCAGATGAACGCTGTGAAGGAAATGTGAAAGTAAGAGAAGAATCAGGCTGGCAGGGTGAAGAGGGAGGGCTGTTCTTTTATACACATAATCTAAAGAGAGACATTTGAGCAGATCCCTGAATGACGGGAATAGATTCTGTGATTTTTTTCTGGAGGAGAAGCATACTAAGTGGAGACAGGATTAAATCTGGCCTGCAGAGCTTCACGTGGAAGCCAGGGCATTGGAGCAGAGCTACAGAACCGGGCAGGAAATAAGGGAGGAGAGAGGGTCACGCCGCGGGGAATAGCTTCTCTAGTGACTTTTAAGCCATGATGAGGTCCAGGACTCTGGATTTTCTGATATCTGTGGTGAGAAACTGACTGTAAGGTTTAAGTCGAAGAGTATTGTAATCTGATTCATATTTTAAAATCCCAAGGATAATTTTGACCCCACATACTTTGCTTTAGAACCTAACTGCTGCATTAAATGCAATTCTACTCTATGACACATTTGAGAGTCTTTTTTTTTTTAAAGTACAGTTATTAAATAGAGAGAAACTTAGTTTAAAAGTACAATATGCGTCTTCCAAAGCACCCTTAGTAGAATCCTTAGGGTTTTTAAATGAGGATTAAAGCTACATCCTTCAATAAAGAGTAAATTAGAAATCTTATGTAAAGCTTCTAAGAACTAGCATGGTAGAAATGCTTAATGAGTGCTGGTTCTTTCTCTCTCTGCTCCCCTTTTTCTTTAACATTATCTTTGCTATTGATGTCTGGCTTTGATTGTCCATTATCCTGGTGAACCAAATTTGCTTACAGGAAAAACTGAGTCATCCAACAAACTGCTGGCTTTTCTTTGGTAAGTACATCATCAGAAAGAAGCTTGTTCTTTCTCGTAAGGATAATGGACCCTCTTTTTGGAAAACAGCATTTGTAACTCTCAGGGTCATTACTGAGCTGATAATGTAACTGGTTTAGGATCACATTTTTTTCTTAAGACTTTTCTTAACCTTTGTTGTCACCAAACTTGACTTCCATACAAAAGGCACATTTCTGTGACTTTGTCCAGGGAACTTAGTTCTTTTTCATTAACTCCAGGTGCTCAGCAAACTTCAAAGTATGGTTTGATGCCCTATTCCCGTGGTAAATTTTGGAAGTCACTTGCCTGGTGACATATGATACAGAGAGCAAATATTTTATTGAAATAATAATGTGCGAAGGATATTTGAGGTTATTGTAGGATTTTGGGGTAGAAAAAAAGCAGTTTTTAGATTAAATTGTCTTTTAAAAACTCTTCTGAAAACTGAATTTATTTTAATGCACGTAATTAAAGCAAAATATGGTATGGAGAAGACCCCCTCCACGGCTTATTGAACATACAATTTTCTGGGGGTCTCGCTCCCAAAGATTCTGATTCAGAAATGTGAGGCGGAGATTTAATAAACCTTAATAAAAACACCTCAAGTCAACTGATACGGGGAATCTGAATTTGAATGTGCACCCCAACTGACAGATGTGAGAAACCACATTTGACAAACACTGCTGCCTTTCTGAGAGGACGTTACTTTTGTGTTATAAAAAATAGCCAAGACTTCCGAAAGTAGAGAGGTAGGAAAATGAACTCCCCTGCACACATCGCCCCACTTCAGCAGCCAGCCACAGTTTCCTCTGCCCCACCCTGTACCCAGATTATGTTAAAGCAAATTCCAAACATCCTACCATCTTTAAATATCTTGAGTATTTATATAAGGGATTCTTTTTAAAATATAAAACCACACTGTCATTAACACATTAAAAAAGAAACAATAATTCCTTAAACGTCATCAACCATCCAGTTAGTGTTCACATTTCCATCTTGTTTTATGAATAGCTTTTCATGGCGTGTCTTTTAACAGTTCATTTGAATCAGGATCCAAATAAAGTCCATTTATTTCCCTGTTAAGACTTTTTGAAGCTATTGGTTCCATGTCCTTTTTTTAAATGTTGTCATATTTTTTCTGGTGAAGATCATTTGTCATGTAGAATTTCCTGCCTTCTGGATTTTGACGATTACATCCCTTGAGTGGTGGTGAGTATGTGTGCCTCTGTCACCTGTATTTTCGATGAACTTCTAGAAAGTACTAGAGACACTGATCAGACTCCTTTTTATTTTTGTTTTGCTCTGCTTTGCCTGATTACTTCGTAGGTCATATTGTGCTTTACATTTCCATCAGGAGGTAATGATTACTGATTGCCCCTTTGTAATGAGATGATTCTCTAAATTAATAAGTTTATTAGGGGTTATAAAATGGTGATAGTCTATTTTTCTTCATTTATTATCTGGAATCATTCTTTTTAGAGAGAAACTTTATCTTTAAAGTCTACATCTCCTCTTTGTTTACTGGGTGGGTCAGTTTTTTATGAAAGGCAAGATAAAATGCTTTATCCTTTAGTTTTCAAAATTAGAGTTGGTTCACCATGTCCTCCCAAGTGACCTCCTCCTTCTTTTTTTTTTTTTTTTAACTATTACTGTGAATTCACAGATTTAAACACATCTGATGTGTTTCAGTTCATTACTGTAATTGACCTTATTGCTGTGTAAATATTCTCACCTTTGACCACTGGGAAGCCATGCCATTTCGCTGCTGTATCCTTTAAGTGACTGCCTAGTAGTCTTGGAGTGCTTCCTTGCTTTCTAGTATGACAGTGTGTTCCAAGCTTATCTTGTACATTTCCTGCCTCAGACCTGGGATCCACTTTTGTCCAAGGAAACCTGGTTCCCCTCTAGTGAGAAATCATATTTAATGAGACCACAGTGTGGGGTCTAGGACTTCTCATCTCTCCCTACCCCTTCCCATCCTCCCCCTTCCCCATCACCCGTTCCTCCTGTAGAGCACAGGCTCATTGTGGGATCCCAGGCTCGAGTGCAACAGAAACTTTTCAGCAGATGACCCATTTTACTACTGACACAGCACCGAGGGCCCAAAGGAGCTGGGAAAGACATCCCATCATGGACAAGTTCCTGGGGAGGCCAGACTGCCCAAGGCTTGGTGGGTGGCAGCTCCACACGCCCTACTTCATGTTGGAGGAGAGAGACCCCCTGCTGTTTGGTGTGAGGTATTTATGCACCCCTGCTGCTGAGAATTCCTACCTGATAAGTTTCTAGGGCTGCTGCTCCCTCATCTTTGGGTTTAAGGTTCCCGTGGCTTCCCCAGCCTCCTCCCTATCCATCCCTCCCCACACTCTACCATCCCTCCATCCATTGTCTACTCCATCTGTTGATCTGTGCCTCTATCTGTCTCTACCTATCTTTCTATCATGTATCTATTTTTAAGGTAAATACATGCTGGGATTATACTGAAAACTTGCCGCTCAAGTTCAGTACCAAGGCTTTTCATTAACGTCATTAATTATTATTTTCTTTCTCTAATACTGAAAATAGCATTTCTCAGTCGTAACAACAAAATTTCATTTTTACTTTATCCTGTACTGCAGTCACAATAATTCCAGAATAAGAATGCCATTGCCTCCCCAACATTTTCTTACTGGAAACTATTTGTTTTTTTTGCTGTTTTCTTTCCATTGTACTTGTGACATATGTTATATTAGTCTGTTATGTACATTTGGAATAGTTCTATCTGTATGTTTGTGCCACCAACTGTGTGTGTGTGTATATATATATATGTTCATTTTATTGTACTTGAGGTTTTTAAGGTGGCTTTCAGAAATATTTTTTCATTCAAGAATTATGTAAAAATATTTAAATGGTCCTAAAATCAAACTTACAAGGTATAGCGAATGAAGTCAACATTTCATCCTTGCCCCTGCTCTTTACATTCTCCTTTATGTTACCGCTTTTATGTATATCCTTTGTTTTTCAATATAAGGAACTTTGTTTATGTAGGATTTTGTATTTTTTTGTTCTAGTGGATGTAATTAATATTTTAGTATAACACCCTTAGTGCTACCCTACTTTTTATTTTATTTTATTTTTTTACCTTTTGTTTACTGGTTCCTTACCACAAGCAATATGAGCGGATTGTAAATAGCTAGTAACCTCTTCTTCCTTTTTCCCTCCTCTCCCCATCACTTGGTTTAAAGTTCTTTTACTCCCAATTAATATTTATAAGGTGATCAGTCAGTGAGTTTATTCTACTTTTTTCCATTTTCTCTCCCCAGGTCTGTTTTAATCCTTGTGCTGCCTCTGCGCTGTGAGAGTATCTAGCTGGCATATAGAACACTCCCTTGAACCATCTTTTAGGTTACTTCACACCCCTGCATATGGTCCTTATGTCACTGCCTCTCCAGCCAGTCTGGGTCCCTGAATCTTCTCCCTCCTGGATCCCCAAGGAAGAGCTCATGGGAGCAACATTCTCGGGGGTTCCTGCAGCTTCATAACTGATTGTTGTTGACTTGAAAGTCGTTTGGGCTTGATATAAAGTCCTTGGCTTAGTTGTTTTACTCAAGTATCTTAAATGTGTCACTCTGAAACTCTTACTCTCAAATTTTTCATCCCTTGTTTTTTTTTTAGTCTGATATCCAAAGATTCTTTTTTTTTTTTCTGAATTTTCCAGGTACACAGTATTCCCTGTCAATTGAAAGCTTCACATATTTTTCTGCTTCTGGAAAGCATATATGAATTACAGTTTTTAGTCTTCTGTTTCATTGCTTTGGTTTTCTTCTTTGAGGAATGTGTCTTGGAATCTTTTAGTCTGAGCTGATTTCAAACTTACAGATAAGTTGCTAAAATATTACGGAAATCCATACAGAGAGAGCTCCAACGTACTCCCTCTGTACCCAAATCCACTAACCTTAGCATTTTGCTACATTTGCTGTATCATTCTGCATATCCTCCATCTGCCTAGCTGTCCATCTGCTGTCTGATCACTGGAGGTGGGCTGTGTATATTATGCTCCTTGTGCATTTCCTAAGAACAATAATATTCACTTATATAATCCCCTAAAGGGCAATTATCAAGATCAAGACATTTAACATTGATATAAAGGTTTCAACTTCTGTTCCAGTTATTTCATATGTTCCAGTAATGTCCTTTCTGAGTCGTTTCTCCTCCGTTGTTAGGTCCAGTCCAGGACCATGCATCTCATTTAATTATCATTCTCTTTGGTGGCTTTTTTTTTTAATTACAGAAACACATACAGCATGAACTTTCCCATCCTGCCATTCCCAAACATACCGATCAGTCAGTGGGATTGATCACGTTGACAATGTTGTACTACCCTCACTGCCATCAATTACCAGAACTTTCCCATCACTCCAAACAAATTCTACCACATTACACATTAACTCCCCATTGCCCTTTCCCCATCCACTCCCCCTCCATCTGTATTCTGCTTTCTGTTTCTATGAGCTTGCATAGTCTAGCTATTTCTTATAAATGGAATAATAATACCTGTACCTTTGTGTCTGGCTGATTTCATTTAACATGATGTCGTCAAGGTTCTTCCATGTGGCAGCATGTATCAGACCTGCCTTCCTTTTCACGGCTCATTAATATTCCACTGTGCTCATGGGCATTTGGGTTGCTTCCATTTCGTTCAATTTTCTTTTTATCTTTTACTCCTCTTCTCTTTCTGGGGTTTCTCTTTGAATCCTTATTACCTCTTTCTTCATTTCTTTTTTATCTGAACATTTTCCTCCTTTCCATTTCTAATTTTCGTTAGGCACTATCTGTGTATTCCCGCTTATATTTCTTATGATCTAGTGTTCATTTCTAAATTGACTTATTTTCTTCAAATTCATTTAGTTCTGTTGTCTCTTTTCAAATATTTCTTCTCTCCAATCACTTCGTTTCTGAGTTTTTCCAGTTCTGGTTTATGTTCCTTTATATCTTTTTTTCTCAAAAAAATCTTCAGCTCTTTCGAAGTATTCACTTAAAGTTTTCGTCTGTTTTGTGCACATGTCTCTGTGGTAGGAATATTATTCTGATCTTTATTCCATTTTTTTCTCATAATTGTGCACTGGATTTGACCATCATCCTATTTTGTTACTCATTTTTAAGCTAAATGAGTTTTCCTGTATTTTTTAGAGCCAAGGGGTGGGCCAGAAAAACTTTTCTGACTCTAGCTCTAGAGCTCCCTCTTCTGCTGTTTCCATGAATTGATAAGAAATATGGCCCATTCTTTTCTTAGCTCTGTCTACTCTGTTTCCTTCCTCCATTTATAGTTGCCCCTATCTTTCCTTTGATCTTATTATTACTCTCCCACTCAATTTGAATTCTCTTCTCAAGAATGCCTGGGTTTAGTTGTGGAAGCAAGCTTAGGCCTGTTGGTTTTGAGAGCATATAGGCACATTTAGGCCTTCCTGCTGGGCTCTGGCATTCAGCCTGTGAGCTGGATTCTGCAGGACCCCTTGCCAGCTATGCTGCTGTCTTAAAATATCCCATTTGCTTTTCAATGAGGGCCTGTTGGAAATGTGGGGCTTCTTGTTTCCGGGACCTTCAGATACCCTTTGGCTCCCATCCCAACTTTCTCCTGTACAGGTAGATGCTGCTTCCAAAAGCCTCCTTAGCTGTAAATGGTTTGACCCATCCATTCATGTCTTCAGCTGTATCGGGCTGCGTGGTCCCTTAATTTTGTTTTGGGTGTCGTCCGTGTATGTTTGGCTTTGCTGTCCTAGTTTCTCTGGCTGTTGTTATCATTGTCATCAAAGGAGGAGGGGGAGGGGGAAGGGAAATTAAAAATCTATGCTGCCTTCATTATTGGCACCATCATCTTCCTGAACCCCAACTTTCAATTTTTAATTGAAATGTTATCAATGCTGGAGAAAGGTGTCTTTCTCTAATGCCATCCTTCTGGATCAAAGCTAAAGTACTTCCTAAATGTGAAAAGCTTCATCTTAGTCATGTATTTTTAGTTTATGGAATCAAAAGCAAGAAAACGACAAAGTGCCTTGTAAAATAAAACATCATCTCATAGAAGTAGTCATTACTTCTTAAAGTGAAACTAGGTATTAGTTCAAAGTGAGCAGGTAGGAGTTGAAAGTCCTACGTGTGTCATTTCTAAATGCAGTGTGGGGCAGGCCACGGTGGCTCAGCAGGCAGAGTTCTCGCCTGCCATGCCAGAGGACCCGGGTTCGATTCCTGGTGCCTGCCCATGTAAAAAAAGAAAAAGAAAAAGAAAATGCAGTGTGATGTTAACAACTCCTAACCCTGGAAGGACTTTAGAATGGGTTAGGACAGTGGACTCTCAATCAGTTATAGCCCTGGGCTTGAGAAAGCCCTTGGGAATTCTGCTCTGCACTCCGGTGGTCTAGCCAGCTGTCCCATCCCCCTCCCACTTCCCTTCTTCCCCCACCCCTCCCCCATCATCTCCAGCTCTGAGAATTGACCCATTGTATCTTCCAAAATGTAATTGCCGAATTGCCATTGACAAGCACATTTTCCCTCTGGACTTTTAATAGCTAGTGATACACAAAAGAAACCATATGCTTTTTCTGTTTCACCCTTTACAGATTTTTCGAGGACCTCCACTTCTGGTTGTATCTGTTACGTTTAGTGCCTTTTGGCAAAGGTCCTGCTTCCTTGGAGTTTAAACTGAGATCCACTGAGAAGCTGAGAAATTCAGTAATGAAAGGGGAACTTCCGAGTTTCCTCTTTTGGCAGATTTCCTTATTAAATTCTACCAATGACTCTGTTTCCATCTCATATGAGAGAGATGCCAGAATAGCAACTAGAATTGCTTCTTCCTTCCTCTGGCAAAGTCATGCCTTCATTCAGTATTGATGGAGACTCCTACTTTCAGGCTTAAGGGGCTGATGTGCATAACCAGCAACCTTTTTCTTTTCATTCTATTTGAAGAGTTTCTTACTAGTCCACCTACATAGGAGGTGGTGTTATCAGATTTCAGTCTATTTCGTAAATATTTTTCTGATATCCTGCTTGTTGGGTTTTTAACTGCAGATCACTGTTGGATAAAACCACGCTATATAAACAGTAAGCAAAATAGTCATGTGGTTGTATATGCTGCAGGAGGCAGACTGCAGGACAAAGGAACTTGTTTTTCAGTTGACATGTAAAGATGGGGTGTGGGATCTCTTCTCATTTCTACCTGAAACTGAACTAACACCTGGTACTACTTGGATCCTACTTGGATTCTGTTCAGGGTCAGTACCCTGTAATGTCATCCCTATAATATCTTGGCTAGGAAGGGAAAAAAAAAAAAGGAAGAACAAATCAATTATTTCTGCTAGAGGCTTTTTCAACAGAATCTGTCGTTTTCTTTCGTGGGAGGTGACAGGTTTTAGGTTTCAGGTCATAGCGTAGCACCCTCGCACCTTGTCCCCGCGGCCAGGGGTCTAAATGGAATGTATTTCTAGACATTGGAAACTCGCCTCGCTCTGTCTGCCACCTCGCTTTCTTGGCCACAACAGACTTCTACTCCATTTGAGTCAGCTTGTGCATTTAGGGAGGAATGAGCAGGAATTATATCCTCATCTGGGCTGGAACAGAAAGGATTACTGATAACCTGCAAGTTGATAAAGGGATGGAGAAATATGAGAAGTTTGGTTTCTCTCTGTTCCCTGTTAGAAAATAGTTGCAACAATTATTCAGGGAGTCTCGGTGCGTTTCGGAGGCATTTGGCAGAAGAGCAGTGAATGTAGGTTCCTGATTGTCCCTCTGATTACACTAGCTTCTGCAGTCCTCTGCTTTCTCTGGCCTGGCTCTCCCACAGGGTGTAGAGTACAGGTGTGTGAAAAAGCATCAGCTCTAACCTGGGCTATGCAGTCCCGCGGCCGGTAGATATAACTTGACTATTGCCAAATAGCCTTCTGCAGGGGAGCCAACTGGCGCTCCCACCTCCAGCCAATGTGACATATAGAACAGGTGTAGCAATTAGAATGGAAGCCAGTCACAGGTGTTTTCTAAATATTAGAAGGTCCCAGGGCTCAGTCCTCAGACTGCTTTTGCTCCTTTGATGTTCTCTTAAAACTGTCTAAAAGCTAACAATTTCCAAATTTATTTCTCTAGCCTGGACCTCTCCCTGGAACTTCAGACTTGAATATCTCATTGCCTCTAGGGCATCTTCCCTTGGATGGCCTCTCATTCTGCCTCCACCCACCCCTAAATCTGCTTCTCCCCCATTCTCCCCATCTCAGTAAGTGGCTCCTCCTTCCTTCCAGTTGCTCTGGCCAAAATCCTTGATGTCATCCTTGATGTCTCTCTTTCTCCCCAACACAATCCCCCTGGTCCAAACCAGCTCAGTGGTTCACCTCCGGTACCTCAGTGGCCTCCTAACTGGTCTGTCTGCTTCTACCTGCTCCCCTAAAATGAGTCCTCAGCCCAGCAGTCAGAGTGAGCTTATGAAAACATAATTCAGATCTGTCATTCGTCTGCTTTGAACCTGCCAGTAGCCTCACAGCTCATTCACAGCAAGAACCAAAGGCCTGTCAGAAAGGGCACAACAGGGTTCTTAGTCACCTCTCCCAACCTCTCTGACCTCCTCTCAGTTCCTCAGCCCCAGCCACACTGGCTTTGAGGTTCTTTCTCTAACGTGCCAGGCAGGCTCCTACCCCAGGGCCTTTGTACCTTCTGGTCCTTCAGCCTGAGATGTTTTACCCCCAGATCCCCAGTTTTTGCCCAAATGTCACTGTCTGTGTGAGGCCTTTCTTGACCAACTTTAAAACAACTATAATCCAGCACCACTGCGCTAGCCCCTTTTCTATTTTAGTTTCCTCCTTAGCATTTATCACCATTTAATATTTCATTATAATCCTTTTTATTTGTTTCCATGAGGGCAGAGAAATATATTTTGTCACTGTTGACTGCTCTTTCCTAGCAGCTACTACAGTGCCTGGCAGGCAGATGCTCATTAAATATTGATTTAATTCATTGACAATAATAATGACAATAAGACTAGCATTTATTGAACAACTACTATGTGCCAGGCACTTTGCTAAATGGTTTATATGTATCAAGTCTGATAACAACCCAGTAAGTAAGTGTAATTACCCTTGTTTTACAGATGGCTTCTCTGGAGCTCCAGAGAAATTAAGTAACTTGCTTTAGGTATTATAGCTAAGTGTTGAGAGTCAGATTTCAACCCTGAGAGTCTGCCTCCAAAGTCTATACTCTCAACTACTGTGCCATTCTGCTGTGTTAGAAAGTGACAGAAGACACTGCTCAGCTGGTTCTGGTTTAACCCTCAGTCCTCCGACAGGTCTCCTGCTGAGGACTTCAGTGACATCATGTCATTGCATCTGTTGTTTGTGTTTAAATACCTGAGCCAGTTGGAAGCGGTTATATACCCCAGAAAAGCCATGTCCTTTTTCCTGATCCAATCTTATAGGAACTGGCATGTTTCTTTTAATCTTGATTCAATACTGTGGGGTGGAAACTTCAGTTGGATTATTTCTATGGAGATGTGTACGTGACCTTTTGATTAAATGGAGGTGTGACTCTGCCCATTTAAGGTGTGCCCTGGTTAGTTTACTGGAGTTCTTTAAAAGGGGCAGCATTTTGGAAAGAGAGTCAACAAGGGACCCAGACATTTGGGGATGCAGAAAGAAAACACCCCTGAGGAAGCTGTTTCGTTCAGAAGCCAGAGACTCCAGCAGATGCCAGCCACGTGCCTTCCTGGCTGACAAGGGTGTTGTGGTCCCACTAGCCTTTCTTGAGTCAAAGTAGCTTTCTCTAGATGCCTCAGTTTGGACATTTCTAAGCCCTAGAACTGTACACTTCTAATTTAATAAATTCCCTTTTTAAAAGCTGTTGCATTTCTAGCATGTTGCATTCCAGCAGCATTTAACAAACCGAATCAGGACCCATCTTGTTGATTTTTCAGTAGCTTTGCCAATCTTACTCCTCTTCTCTAAAGTGCTCCTCCTTTGGTTTCCTTAACAACATTGCCTTCTGGTTTTCATCATACTTTTCTGGTCCCTCCTTACAAATGCAATTTTCAGATGATCTGTTCAACGTGTTCCCTGCCCCTCAAGGGGTTAGAGTTCCTCACCTTAGTCCTTGGGCCACTTCTCTTCGCAAGCTGTGTTTTTGCCCCTAGATGATCTTATCCAAATCTCATAGCTTCTGGATAGATCTATGACTCCTGCCTCCATATCTCCAGACAAGATCTCTCCTTAAATCCTTCTGCCTGAACATCTAGCTGCTTACTCATCCAGCTCTATTCAGATGTCTCAAAGGCCCCTTAACTCATTATGTCCCAAACCCAAGCTGTAACCCTCTCCAGACTTGGTCTTTCTGCAGTGTTCCCCATCTCAGTTGCATCATCTAGTTTCCCAAGACAGGTACCTAGAAGTCATCCTTGACGCTTCTCTCTCTCTCTCTCAAGCATCTAATGTCACCAAACCCTACTGACTCAATCTCTTAAGTATCTTTTGAATCTACCCATTTCTCTTTACCTCTATTGCCATGATTCTAGTCCCAAGACCCATTGTCTCTCTCTCGAGGTGCCCCAGCTTCCCTGGTTTCTTAAAACACTTTGGTCTGTTCCCTATCATCCTATACTTTTCTTTGTTAGTCATTTTTCACATATGAACTTATTTATTTGTGTGACCGTGTCTTACTATGAGAATATAAACTCTGTGAATGCAAGGAACATATCTGTTTTCCTCATTGGATCCTCAACTCCTAGCAGCACCGTGCCTGACATAGAGTTGCCATTCTAAATAGATTTGGTGAATGAAAAGATTAGGAAGATATATCAGATAACAGGCTGAGATCAAGGAGAAATAAAGAGTAACTCAAAAGCAGATTTAAAACGATGCTATATATGTATAGTACTATGGTGCTAGAGCTTTATAATGAATGGATGGTTATTGATGAGATACAGACTGAGTCTTCAACGGTTAAAATTTATTCTTTATTTAAAACAGCAAGTACGTAGAGAAATATGAAATAAATGCATCTTAAAAATTTTTATTTTAATTGAATTTATAAAATTCAATTGAGTAGAGTTTTAGAATGGCAGGAGGTAAAATTATTGTAGGTGAACAATAGATTTCCCAATAGTGCAGACAAATGTTTACATCCAAATGAGAGTATGACTTATCCACGCCAGTGGAGGCTGTGGAAGAAGCACAGGTTAAATGAACAAGGAAAGGGGATGATTAATTTGCATGTCATCGCCTTTCTTTAATCATGCAGGAGTTGCCAGAGAGACTAAAAAATGGGCAACATGAAAAGGAAGAAACAGTGGGAATCTTGGATAAGCTTCCAGCAGATAATTAAGATTTAACTGATTCTGTTTTGATGTATTCACATGTTTCTATACACGGAAATGGATGAACCCACAAATACTATAAATGCCAATTTTTGATGGCCTTTGGAAAATGTAACCCATGACATATGGTATCAAATTAATTTGGGCTTTCACTCCTCTCAGTCTGATTTGGGCACATGGAATTATGAGCTAATAGTTTGGCATCCAGGATTGCCGAGCGCTCTCCGTGAGCATCTCAATTTCACAAAAAAGGCTCTGAGGTTGGAGGATGCATCGTGACAGTGGTTTAGCAGATGAGGAAATGGAGGCACAGACCTGATTAGCTGCTTGCCTGCGCGCTGGAAATAACTCCTCGGTAGAGCCTCCGAGGCGGAGGTCTGCAGACTTGCCTCTCTGCTGTCACGATTCTGCCCTTCTCACTTTCATTCTGTTTGGTGCAGGTTAGTGCAACTTGTCATCCTGCTGCCCACCAAGGTTAGAACAGGGAAGGGCTTTAAAAGAGGATGGATTGGGTTTGACAGTGAGGGATGGCTGAAGTCTATCCAAACATAAATGTGCCTGGAGCCCCAAAGGTATTAAAACCTTCAAATGGTGTTTTCTCGCAGCTGCACCTGGCCTCCAAGTAGCAAGGAGAGGCTTAACCTGCAGGGACAGCTCTCTTTGGTGGTGGTAGCAGGTTCCTATTTTTCTGCTGAATCTATTAAGCACTTGATTTTTCTTTTCTTCCTTAAGCCAACAGGATGCAATTTAATTTAGTACTTAGAACACCTGTGTCTCCTGTAGTTCATGTGAAGAAATTTGGGATGTCAGTTAATTGGGTTAAAGCTGCCAATAATGAAGTATTCAGAGGTATGGGTCACCAATTACATCTCCCAGAGTATTTGAACTAATGACTAGTAACTGTACTAATAAGGTACACAGTATTAGTATACAAAAGTGCAAAAGATTCACCGTGCCAACTCTTTATTCCAGAAAGTGTGTCCGTAAGATCTGGCCTCCTAGTTAAGTGATTAATTTTTTAAAAAATCTATAGATTTTTCCAGGGTTTCTCCAACCCTGCTTTTCTTGCTGTACAAAGGGAAAATCATTTGGTACAAAACCCATCATGTAGTTACTATATTGAAGCGAAAAGGACTTCTTTGTACTTCTTTAGAACAAAGTGTCATTGCTCCCTGTTCACTCTGACTGGAAAGGGGAGGATTGAACTCTGCAGTGCCTCAGAAAATAGTTAAGAGTTTTAAAAGAGTCGTATTGAAAGTTCAGGATACATACAGAAACTTGGTAGAACGTTTTAACGTCAGCTCAGACATTGACTGGCTTCCACTCAGATTTCGTTGTGAGTAAAATGTGTATTTGGTGATTAGGTCCAAGCCCTTCCTAGTTTATGAGCAGAGTTCTCTGCTTTTTCTAGAGCGTCGCAAAAATAAAAAAAGGAAAAAATAGGTTAAGCAAATTTTGTGGTGGTATGTATACATGCACGGGTGTGTGTGAAGCCTCCACATCTTCCAGACTTGGAAAGCATATTTTAACAGCCCGAGTGTATCTCCATGTTTGATCTACATCAGAACCTGTTTTCCCTTCCTCGCATGTGTTTTAATTATATAGTTTAAATGTTTTTCCTATTAAAGCTGTTTGGTCTTCAAGCTGTAAACATCACACACAGCTAATAAGCTTTAGGAAAGAAAAGGAAATTGACATTTAGTGTAGAGGTTATACAAAACCAATGAAAAAACTATGCAAATGAGCTGTGGAACACAGATTTGCATATCCTTGTGGGTTTCCTGATGGTATTCTCAGCGGGGCGCCTGGCAGACTTGCCTTTTTACCTCTGGGGATGATGCATGTACAAGTACTAGGGTCCTGCAGGGTCAATTTAACAAGTGTAACGTGATTTTCTATGTGGTTTTTTCAGATCCACTGAGCGAAATGCAGCAATAAATAGTGACAGAGGAAATCGATTTTTTTTTTTTTTTTTTTTTTTTTTAAAGCAAATACTTTTGGGGAGGAGTGTAGGGGCGGTAGGGAGAGACATTCCATATATCTTTATTGTTGCCAAGGTAGGTAGAGAAATTTTTGATATTGGTGCCATTTGGCATTTAAAAGCAGATATTTATTCCCCTTCCTCCAGTTCCTCTGCTCAGTTGACACTCCCTTCGCCCAGCCCCTAAACTCCTGCTGGAGCCTGGTTTCATCCTGCAAGTGTCTTTTTGACTATATCCGGGTTTCTCTTGAGAGAAGAGGCTAAGAAATCTGCTTTTGCTACTATCCCATTAGCATAATAAGCAGCCTAATGGCCAGGTTGCATGTTTACTTGATTAATAGTATGCATTGACAGTTTACAGCAGCCAGACCTTCAGCTTGGAAGCAGAATGGCAAAGTCTAAAAGGAATTCAGTGTCCCCAAGGACCTGGATTTGAACTCAGAGCTCTGGCATCCCTCTGTACCTTAGATTCTCACCCATAAATGAGGACAATAAGGGAGCTATGAACTCTGAATAAGAGACCTGCAGATTCTTATCATGCCACCTGGCTTTTAGTAGGACTCTAATAGAAAATATACTTTCGAAACAATAAAAGTTTCATTCTATACAATTAAAAAACAAAACAACAACCACCACCAAAAAATGTCATTTCTGTAGCAAGAAAAAGGAAATGAAAATCACCCCTGAAATGTAGTTGGAGAACTTTAGAGGGGCTCTTCCAAGTTATTATAAAGCACCTCTGAAGTAAATATGTCCGTTTCTGCCCACACCAAAACCATAACATTCCAGGAATATAATTCTGCGCTTTGGTTTAAAAATAAAATGAGTGGAACAAACTGAATTAGAAGTCCTTGGCAGACATCCCCCCCTGCAGAATGTTCTCTCAATTGGTGGTATTGCAATAAAAGCGAAGATGCATATTTTGTACTCTGCCCTTCCTCCACAGCCAGTTGTATTTCTCTATCATAAAAGCTGGTATGCTCGAATTTCATCTCATCCCTCTGATATCTGCATTCCCTCCCACCCCCCCAAAAAAACCACATCCGCACTGACCCTCCTTCCAGAGAAAGCTTTGAGCAGAGCTGTTCTCTGATACCGTATTTGTGCATACTGGGCGGCATTGAGGAAGGTCACAGAAGCATGAGAAGGTTCTGCTGTTTTCAGTTGTAAAGACTGCCAAGAAAGAAAGAAAAAAAAAAAAAACCCTCAAATGTATTCACATTTCTCCCACCTCTTTTTTTTTTTTTTTTGCCTTATGTAAATATTCAAACCCTTTTTAGAGAGGCTTTTGTTAATGTGTTATCCTAGCAAACACCATGAACTTGGATGCTCTTAGTTCTCTCAAGTCCCATCGGAATTTTTCAGCAGAGAGAGTAAGAGTAAATGTGAAGCGAGATCGAGTAGAGAATCTTGTGTACGCGCGCGCACATACAGACACACACACACACACACACGCACGCATGCCCCAGCCACCCCTACTCCATCGTCACCATAGAAATTATGTAAAAACCAGACACTAGACGTTCTTTTCTCCCTTACCCAGGCGGTTGCATCTTTCCCAAAAATGGAAGGGGAGAAAGCTTTCTTTGGCTTAACCATATGCAAAAAATTATGGAACATCTGTGGAAGTAACAACATACAAGAAGACAAATTATTGGTGGTAAAAGGCAAAGTCCTTGTTTCAAAAACATGTTTGGAGATGGAGTGTATACAGAACCTTACTTTGTGCTAATTACATATAACAACTGTCAGCTTTGGGAGCCGCAGCCTGGGCTGTTAATAAAGAACGGTTGTGGCGGGCTGTTCCTTTTTTTTTTTTCCTTCCTGCCCTCCTTCCTTCCTTTTTGGTTTGTTATTGAACAATGCATCTAGCTTCGTTTCAGTAGTTGCTGTGATCTGGAAAACTAAATCAGAGATGTGTGAGATTTGGTGACTCATTTTGTGCAATGTGCTGGTGGGTGGGTGTGCCTGTCCTGTCTCTCTTTTTCTCTAGCACTCGGCGGAGTAGTGAGGGGACTGTTGGATCCAAGCAACTTCTCAGCATGCTCTGGGAATTTATTTTGGCCCTCTCCAACATTTACCTCTGCTCTCAGGTGCAGCACCCGCTACAAAAATAACGTCACGGCGGGTGAATTCACTTGCCTGTGTATTCTAGAACTCGTTGTGATTTTGTCTAAGTGGCCAGACTTTTAGACACAGGTACTTAAAAGTGTGATCTGGTAGGAAGAGCCTCCAGCTCGAAATCTGGAGTCCTGGGCTTTGGGACCCAGTTCCCACGCTCACAGTGTGATCTTGGGGAAAATGAGTCATTTCTCTAACAGTGTGTACTTTTTTCATTTGTCGAGGGAGCCGTTATATCTGCCCACAGTTCTTATAGGAATTGAAGAAGCATAAAGCTGTAGAAACATGAGCCAACTATAGACCCCGATCACCTATTGTTATAAGAAAAACTCTGATACTGTTTTCTCTTGTGCTAAAAGGACTAAACACCCTCTTATTGCCAACTGTCACATTTCCTTGTGTGCTTTGCAGTGCTACTGTGAAGTTTCTGGGTCTCCCCAATCAATAAAGAAAAGGCATTCGACAACCGAGGGATGTTGTCTTGATGGAAATAAAAGAGAGTAGTGATTTTAGATCCTAGAGTTCTTAGAGAGAGAGATGCTGCAATTCCACAGCTCTGTACGTGTGTGCCCCTCTCCTGGGGAACCTCCCTGCTTTCATGGCATGGGAAGGAAGGACCAAGTGTGGTAACCGCTCGCCGCAGTGGCTCTCGGGGACCCCCAGCTGCTGCCCTGCACCAGTAGCCTGTGTTCCAGCCAAACCAGTCCCTGTGTTGTAATTCCAACATTCCCTGCAGTTTCACACCCATGTTCCCTCCATCTGGTGCATCCGTCAACATCCCCACATTCCGCAGATTCCGACCAGATCCATGCTTCCACAAAGCCTTCTCCTGTCCACCCTTCCAGAGCCACCCCTCCCTTCCCTCTTTGGGTTCCCAGGTTTACTCTTTGTATTTATAAAGCTTCATGTAGCCTACCCAATAGCGTAGGCAGTCACATAAATGTTATTAAACAGAAAGGACAGTATAAAACGATTAGGTTTGCAGGGACTGCAGGAGCCAGCCCCGGTTTGGGTCCCACTTCTGCCATTTGCTGGGGTTGTGATTTGGGTCAGCGCATAACCTCTCTGGGTGTCAGTTTCCTTATTTGTAAACTTGGCTCAGTAGTAGCTGCCTGATAAAGTTGTGAGGAGGAACTGAGTGTAGAGCTCTTACAATGGTGTAAGCATGTAAATATCAGCTATTAATAGTCCCAGTAAATCAGAAGAGAGACGAGACCTCGCCTTCGTGTTTTGAGTGAGGTGCCCTCAGCTGTACTCAACGCCCAGAGAAGACCCTGCCAATAAACATTATCGTCCGCGTTAGCTAGCATGTATCAATGTAAAAACCTTTCCCTTTGAGCCCGCTAAATAATTCAGAGTGTGGCAATGCACCGCACGCCCCTTACCTCCTGCACTACCAGTCATTGAAACTGAAAGTCTGAGTTATCAGAGTCTTTCAGACAATCTCAGAGCCCTGTAGAATGCATTTTCAATAGTCCTTTTACATCTGCTTTCTCTTTAGGGTACAGTTAGCAGAGCCCTGGTTTTAAGGCACAAGCACATTTGTAGCATTATTTTTGCAGAGGTTGAATGAGATGATGAGTGCAGTATCCTGCCTGAATGCTGCATCCAGGCTTTGAGGTCTCAGCACCCTAAATGTTGGAGATGGAACAGTGGCGAGCAGTTGAGGTCCTGGAAGACAAACTTCAGGACCACCACGTAACACAAATTGGGTGGATGAACGTCTGAAAAATCAGAAATGAGGACCGTCTTTTTAGCATCTTTGTGATAATATTGTGCATGCATGTGTGTGTTTAAACATCAGGTGAGGAACCAGAGGGTAGTTCTCCACTTTAGAACAAGCTAAACATGACTCTCGATGGTTCTGATTTGGTCCCCCGGGGATATCTGGTAGCGTTTGAGAACGTGTGTGGTTGTCACAAGGGAGGAGGTGCTACCAGCATCTAGAGGCCAGAGGCCAGAGATGCTGCTAAGCATCCTACAGTTCCTAGGTCAGCCTCCCACAATAAAGAATCATCCAGCGCAAAATGTTACTAGTTCCAAGGCTCAGAAAGCCCATGTACCTTAACCTAAGACGAACAGTGAGAATTTCTGGTGAGGAGCATCTACTGTCTCTGTACTGGGACGTACCAGTGCTCCCAGTAAAGGCTACCTAGAGTTCCACTTCTGGACCTAGACCAGGCACTGCCACAAAAATCCCACTTGCTGTTCCCTCCAGTGAGATCTAGTTCATAAGAATAGATTTTATTGGGAACGTAGAAGAGCTTATTCTGACTTCGTTCCTTGCTGACAGATCCTATCTGGTCACTAACCCTTGATCCTGCCTCACATTTGATTCCCCCCCACCCCAAGATTTTCATTTTATAGTTCCGCTAGGCAAGATACGTCTAGGAGGCAGGGAAGGGTGAGAGAAGGAAGCAAGAACCGGGGGAGGGGATGGAAGGGGGAAGAGACAGATATATAAATGGAGACCCACCTGGTTTGATGGTCCTGGGGTTTTCAGCCCGAGGTTTGGCTTCCCGTGGCTCTC
Organism: Myrmecophaga tridactyla; assembly: GCA_004026745.1. Taxonomy (NCBI): domain Eukaryota; kingdom Metazoa; phylum Chordata; class Mammalia; order Pilosa; family Myrmecophagidae; genus Myrmecophaga; species Myrmecophaga tridactyla. The sequence continues at coordinate 42,019 of PVIY010000374.1, forward strand.
CATCCTTCCGTCCCCCAGGCCAGGTGGCTCCTGCTTACATACATGGCTTGGCGCTTTTACTCTTTGGCTAAGACCATTTCACACATGAACAACACAGCCTCCTCCTAGAGGTTTGTCATCCATCTGCTTGCAGAAGGGCTGTCTGTTTCCCTCAGAAAACGGGTCCAACCCACATTTTCCTTTGGCCAGGGTTGCTCACCAGCAGCTTTTCCATAAGGTCTGTAATTGCAATTTCTCATTGTCATTTGCCTGGGTGGCTTCACCCTTCTGTCCTCTGGGCGCCTCCCCGCTGGCCCCCCCCCCGTTCTCAGCCCTGTCCCCTTTGCTGTTAGCCCTGTCAGAATGAATGACAGAATCAGCTCCCTTCTCCCCAAATGACTTATTCCTCATGACTTTACACCAAGACTGCCTTCTGTCTTCAGATGGTTTGCAGATCCCACCCCCCTCCCCCGATCCCCCTTCCAGAGTGAAACAGCGGATGGGTGCCTTGCCTAGCGCTCTCTCTAAGCTATGTCTCCATAGTAGTATTGTGGGCAAATATGCCACGGAGTCTTTACTTGTGATCTGCTGTATCCTGTCTCGTTCCATCTGCTTGCGGCAGGCAGTGGTTGAGACTGGCCTGTGAGCATCTCAAGGCCAGCTTTGGAGTCTCATTCTGGTGTCGGCCCACTGGCTCGGCGCACTCTGTCCATTCCGGGACCGAGGTCACCTCTCTGCTGGCGGATGGGCTGTGGGACGTGGGGCACCCAATCTGATGTTGCCACCTGCCTTGGTGGCTGAGCGATGAGGCATGCGGCAAGTTTTCGGTGCTGCCACCTTCCTCCCAAATGACTTCTTATCCTTAAATTCTGGAAAGTGACTAACACAAGCGATATTGAGTGAGCTAAAAGGCAAACCTGGTCAGGTGGCTTGGTATATAGAAGGTAAGTGCCCGTGTTGACCTGTAGCGACCCAGGTTGCAATGAAAAAGTTTTGAAAAAAGTATCCTCAGTCTGCTGCTGTTGTTTTTTTTGTTTGTTTGTTTGTTTTATTGCACGGGCAGGCCACTGGGAATTGAACCTGGGTCTCTGGCATGGCAGGTGAGAACTCTGCCTGCTGAGCCACCGTGGCCCACCCTCAACCTGCTGTTTTGAACAAAAGGAGAAAAGATAAAGGATGAAGAGGATGATGCAGAAAATCTGTAGCATCTAAAGAAGGCAAATGTGCTTTCCTGTGGCTTGCTGCTGGGGAGCGCTGAACCCAGGCCTATAAGTATACTTATGTTGTGAGATATTTGGAGCATTCCTTGGCAGTAAGTTAAGGAGAAAATGCTGTTAAAATGCCACTCCATGAAAAGGAAGTTTACACTGATACACATGAGCGGGGGACACCAGTGCCTGGTGGATCAGTTGGGTAACCAGAACTTGGCACAGTGGTAAGAAGCAGGTTCTGCCTCTTTTCAGACTCAGAGTTTGTGGGTACACAGGGGTCCTGACGCAGGAAGTTCCGGTGGATGTTTTATTTTACTGTGCTGCACAGAACACTGAACTCAAGCAGCTGTGCGGGTTAAAATATAAAAGTGGGGAGAGATCGAGAGGCCCTTATGGCATTTAGGGAGAAGATAGGCCCCAGCTTGGATGGCGGTCTGCCTAGGCTGGCTGAGTGCGTGTGGAATGGCGCCATATGGGAGAGTCTACAAGAGGACCAGGAAGCTGCTGTCCGTCGAAGGAAAAATTGCTGGGCCCACCTGGAGTGCAGAAAGCAGCCATGAGCCCCAAGCCCATTCAGAGCATCCTCAGGTGGCCCCAGAAGGTCCTAATGGGAGAATTGGCACCGTGCATGTTTGGGGGGTGGGAGGGGGCACTCCAACCTGGTGTCAGTGCTGCCTGTGGCTGCCTGCTGGGTCCTGACCCCTAAATTCCTGGAGAGACTTTGGGAGCACCCCATTCCCTTCATTGCTAGAACGTGTCTCTCTTCTACTCTTTGACCTGCCTCCCCAATCTGGTCTATTCAGAGGTCTCCACCGATCCTTTGCTTGAAAGCCGGGCCTAGAGAGATCTTCCAGGGGCTTCCTTAAATGTTCCTCTAAAACTAAGTCTAGATGGGACAGTAGACTGGGCAACATGGGCAACTACAGTTTATTCCCCCATAAAACGGCCACCCTGTTGGAAGGCATAATTGTGCTTGGTGGAGCACACCCTGGAACACTGGGGCAAGCCCTGGAATTAAGTCTATTTGATTGATACTAATATTAATTAGCCAAAGGTCTGCAGATGCCAGTTAGGTCAAGTAGTGAGGTATGGTCAGTGGAGTCAGGCCCCCAGCTGAGGTGAAAAGCTACCCATAGGCAGAGCCTCTCCTGCACTCTGGTTTTCCACATGAGCAGTGTAGGCAGTTCCGAGTCACTGAATGATAGTGCATGCGGACTCTAGTCATACCTGCTTATTCACACACTGCACGTGTGCTGCTTTCATTTGTATTCATTTGAACCCAGAGCTCTGATTTGGCTTGTGGGAGCAATCATGTCATGGTGACAATTAGAAGAGAAACTAAAAGCTGAAAAGACCTGAATTCCCGGCTGAACTTGGGCACCTGCTTTCCATATCTAACTTAGACAAGCCATATAATGTCCCCTGGTCTTGCTTTTACAGGGATTATCACATTTGCCCTTCTACTCTCAGAGGATTGCCTGAAGGATCAATGATGCTGCATGTGAAAAAGTGTATTTTGAGAAGTCAGAAGGACTTTTTGTGATGGGTTGGCACACCACTGTAACAGCTCAGCCTTGGCCCCTGGAGTTAGCACTCTCCTCAGGCTTGTCTAGTTGGTGGTTTCATTTGTCTTGAGCAGCTCGGATGTATACTCTGAAAAGAAAAACAACTCGTAAAACACCAGCACTTGTTACCCTCATAATCAAGTAGCATTAAATCGACTTTAGTCTTTAGTTGACTACATTCAGATCAATGTACTGATGTGGAAACCCCTTTTATTTAACATAGCCACTCATAAAACTTCACCTGTTTCCTCTCCTGCCCCATCCTTACAAGGGTTAATCCTTGGGAGCTTGCAGACAGGGTTAGGACCTGGCAACCTTGTCTCCCTCCCTTCCTCTAGCCTCCAGCTCAGGGTCAGCAGCATTGCATTTTGCAGTAAGGACCTGCAGGTTCCCTTGTACTGCTAAGAGAGCAGCTCGGACCCTACTATCCAGACAAGTGGAGGAAACCATTGTTATTCTAATATTACATATTAGAAGTCTTCAGACCCGTTCTATCTGACATGTTGGGAGCTTGTGTTCCTTGTTGTTAATTCACTAAAATATTAGATATGCCATGGCATAAGGATCTGGTTTAGGTGATGCTTGGTTGGTTGATGAGAGGATCTAAGTCAGTCAGGAGATTTTGTTTGTTTGTTTGAGTGGTTGAAGAGAAAAGAAAATAGACTTCGCTGATACCATTTGCATCTTTAGAATAATGAGAGCTGTAACTGGTAGGTAATGAAATCGTGCTTAGTAAAAGGTAGTAAAGGTGGGGAAATACGATGCTGTGAAGAATAACCTGATACAAAATGAGAAAAAGCATTTCAGCCCTGTGTAGCTCATACTGGAATAACAACAGATGAGAGGCATCGCTCTACTTTTCAAACTTGTTTGCTAACAAGTGAAATAATGTTCAGAGATGGGTGCGTGATATAAAGATCCCCCTACCCTACTCCACTAGTTGTTCCTTCATTAAACATGAGCTTTAGAATAACCGCTCAGATTGTCACCTGAGTCAGATCAAATGCCATATGACAGTACTTTTTTTTTTTTTAAAGCATCTTACTGAAAATAAAGGCCTTTTACTAGTAGACCTTTAACATTCCCAGTTATCCTCTGACTTGTGAAAAATGTGAAAGAGCTAGAGTTAGACCCTATGTTTAGCCGCGATCGTAAACATGGAGTCTACAGAGATAACTGCAGATCAAATCAGCATCTCCTTCTGTGAATGGTAGGGTCACCTGGCCAACTGGTCACTGCATGTTTATTTTGGGCGGAGCTTTCACATGTAAGGAGGCTCTCATAGGAGGGAGGGGAGTCACTTCTGGGTCTTTATAATGAGAAGTGAAAGTGTGCCTTGGTGGGTAGGTTGCAGTTTTGGGATGCATTTGCTTGGGTGGGTGACCAGACAGCTTCATATTACTGCTCCTCAAATTATAGGGAGTTTTCCTTGGAGAGGTGGTTACAGCATTCATCGATGCTGGATTTTGAACAGTTGAATTACCAGGTCTAGAGAGACGCAGAGCATCCCCCCACCCTGTCTTCTAAGTCTCCGGCCATAAAGGAGAGAGATTTGTAAGTCGAAGAGCAGGCACATAACCAGACACGGCTGTAACTGCCTCAAACTTCATTCATTAGAGGTGCAGGTTTTAGAAGTTATCGAAAGAGGAGAGAAGGCAAGTGCTTTTGAGACATCAAGGTAGGTGGAGAAGAGAAAGTGTGAGCTGTGCTTTAGTGTAAACAGTACCCATCGCCTGTCTACACTTACCGTGTACTGAGGGCAAGAGCATTTGCTCCTGTATGTCACCAGGGTCTTTGAATATCTGATACTTCCTAATTCAGGGTCTTCCCCACTGTTTGAAACCTCAAAAATGCACGGCCCTCTCCAAATATAGTAGTTCGTCTTAAGCCAAGGCAGTTCTGTTCCAACTTAGAACAAAGGGGACCGTGATTTTGCCATTCTTGGTAGCTGACAGAGGCAAGAAGCAAACCATTATGGACTTCAGAAGATTAAAGTCCTAGTTAAAGGAGATTTTTGCAACAGGTGTTGGACTAGACTATTAGAAGCAATACATGTGCAACAACCGTGAAATGGACTTAAAGGTCAATCTTTGCTAAACTGTGATGTTTTTCATGTTTATTTCCATAGAAAATCATCTGTTTGGGACTCAACTGTGCTTGATTTGTATGTGTCAGAGCTGTGTTTGTCTTGAGTACGGCTCACTTGGTATGTGGGGATGTGTGTGTAGGTGTGCCCACTCACACACTTCACACCTGTGCACACGTGCCTTGCACACCCCCACAGGTGGATGGGGCTTCAGCCCCCCAGGCCTGGGTAGAACCACGTAAATCAGGAGGTGGCCAGTGTTTTCCCCTATAGCTTTGTGCTTTCAAAAATTTTTTGAAAAATGCCCGAAGTAAAAAGAAAGGCTTACATTAAAAAATGTGAGCGCTTACACTTTGCTTTAGAGCCTCATCTCAGAACCATTATCAGTGTACTGTTTAAAAATTACGTATCTGTCCATCCCAGGCGCTGGGTAAATCTAACTGTTAATGCAATAAATTATATTTTGCTTCTCTCTCTCTTTTTTTTTTTCTCTTCTGCGTACTCGCTACTGTTAAAATGCTGCCCCTGATTGATGTGTGGGGTTAGTTCCAGTTGGAATAATCTCACCCTTAGATGCATGTGAACTTTTGTCTTCTCATACCATATTAGATAAGAGCCTAAAACAGGAAGGCCAGAAGCAACTGTTTGACAAAAGCTGGTGCTACCCCGGCAACTTGAGTTGCATGAACCTAGTAAATCAAAGAAAGCATCCCTCTGTCCCGATGTGTGTCTCCTGAATTCCAGCTGGGAACCTTGTGGTTCCATGTGAGAATCGAAAAGAAGAATGCTGACACCCAGCCAGGGCCATTTTTTTTAATGCCATAAGCCAGTAAGTGTGAGTTATGTCGCATGTAAATCAGGGTCAGGCAGGGTGACAATCAGCTATGCAACTAAGTAGAAATTATGCAAAATGAGATGGATTATGTATGTGTCTTCAGCTTTTGTCTCTTAGCAGTTTAAATTGTAAATTAAAATCCGCATGAGAGAGGTAAGGTCTGTCACTGCTAGATCTCCTGTGCTCAGGTTGTAAGTTGTTTTTACGGGTCATTCTATCTCAAGGCGATTCGATGGCAAGTATAAAAGCCATCTCCAGACTTCCCAAAAATAATGGCTGTCTTTTCATTTTCTAATAATTACTGCAAGTTTGAGAGCAAGGGTTTATCACAGTGAATACAAGTTGAAGCCAGCTTCAAGGTAAACTGAATGTCAATTGTTTGTGTCTGAACTCCCCAATCTGAACAGAGTTATGTAAGACCCTTTGTGGATGTCTGCTGCTAGACATGCTGGGTAGATGAACTCAGAATATCATCGCAACTTCTAAGACCATCTTCATAATACTCTCCTATGTCTGTTATTAAATTAAAAACAACAAATTTCGAGGGTCATGTTGTTTTCTCCATCCTCAACCTCTTAAGTGATGCAGTAGTATACACATTTTAATATTTATTGAGGAAGCGGGCATCCTGGGACTGTGTAACAAATGTGTGACATTTGTTTGCAGGTCCCCAAAGAGATTATAAGTCATCCCATTTCTAGCCGACTTCATACCGTAGAAGTAAGAAGCAGTCTAGAACACACGCGCGTGAGTCATAATTTCACATTGGCATTGTTGTCATTTCCGTTTGATTCAAGTCGTTTAGTGAGGATTTAACATAATTGGTGCTAACATGTGACTCCCTCTCATTTTCAGAGTGCATTTATAATTGTAGCAGAATATCTGTGGGCTCTGTCTTTGCAGGCAGAAGTGTGTGTGTGTGTGTGTGTTTGTGTGTGTGTTGTATAAAAGGTCATTGACTCCTACCAGCTATCCTTGATCTTCATACCTCTCTGTACCAGAACTAAATGCTCGTGGATTATGGCCAAGCAGACGTGAGAACCAGGGCCACCCTTGAAAAGCTCTGTAGATACGGAACAGCCACTCTCTGTCTCGTCTCGCCCCCACACCACACTATCCAGTGATGGCAGAAGGAACTGAACTTCCCTCACCTGCCCTTTGTCCCCCCAGCTTTGGCACACATCCCCCGGCACCTCCACGGGACACGTGGGTGCTGATCTTCATAAACTTCCCCCTGGTTTTCCCTTTGTACCTCTCTCCTCAAGGCTCTTGCTGTGCCTTAGTTTGTGTTTGCTGATTTCTCCTAAAGAGAAGCATGGAATGGGGTCCAGCCTGGCCCTCAGACCCTCTGAGGAGGGCACTGCTGAGGTTCTGTCTGCTCACAAAACCTTTGTGCCCAGCGGGCCGTTTCCGGGTACCCACACTGCGGGTGTGAGACCACCAGTACAAGACCCCTGGCTGGAGGGCATGGCCCAGGTCTGTAACAAAAAGATGGGTCAGCAGCCTCAACTTCTACAGTGCAGACAGGCCATATTTATTGTATAGCTAAACCCCAGTTGTTCCTTTGGGATATGGATTGAAGAACCTGTGTCTGACTCCTGCCTCCATAATGTACCAGCTGTGTCATTCCCAGGACATTCTTTTGAGCCTCCCTTTCTTCTTCTTGAGATGAGGCTGTTCATCTCTACTTTGCAGGGCTGTGTGAACTTGAAATATAAAGTGCAGTATAATGATTGGTGGATTTAAGCAAAGTATTGAGCACGCGCTACTCTCCTCCTCCTTTCTTCATTTCCAGGATGGTTGGGAGGACTCTTTGTCCTCTTGCAAATAGACAGAAACCTCACTACCCTAATAATAGAGACCCACGAGGGTTTTCCATCACAGGCAGTCCCTGTAGGGCAGCACCTGGGTGCCACAGGGTCTGGATCAGCGCCTCCAGGCAGCTGGCTTGCAGGTATCTGGGGTTCCACCATCGCCACAGAGACCAGCTTTTCCAACCGTGACTTGTGCTCATCCAGTTCCATGACGCCTGCAGCCCCCAAGAGAGGAGCAAACCATCATCAGGGCATTCACCCTCAGATGCTGCTTAAACTCATTAAATTTGGAAATGTACAGCTCTGTGGAGGGAGGGGAGGGACAAAGAAATTCAAGGTTGAGCTTTGTAGGTAAAGGGCTTTTATTTTAATGTGTTGTGTGGGGTTCGGATTTTGGGAAACCTTTCCAATTTCTTAGGGTATGGGTGAGAGAGTCCTAGGAGATTTCATTAGTTCCTTGAGAGGTGCTGAAGTCTGTGACATTGAGTCCTGTTTTCTCCTTTTGTCCATTGAGGTGAGGAACCTTGGAAATGAAATTCCTGAAAGATAGAAACCATTGCCATGGTTAGAGTTTGGTTTACTTGGTGGCGTTTCATTTTGTTTTGGTTTTGGAGAGGGGAAACTAAAGTAGTATAAATCAAACGGTGTGTGTGTGTCTATGTGTGTGTGTGTAGGTGCGCGTGTGTGCATGCATGCATGGTCTATTTAGAATGATTTAATGGACTTCTGAGATAAGGCAGAGAGGGCTGCAGTCTAGTCAGTAGTAAACGCCATAGGCAGTGAGGGCACACGGGAACATGCAGAAGTCAGTGTATTAATCTTAATAGCCTCACGCTGTTAAGATCCGACTTATTTCAAGCTAAATTTCTCACTTTTGAGTTCTTGGGTGCAAGCTCTGGACTGGATACCTAGGAGCATGCCCAGCAAAAGGGAAGGTTTTTAGAAAGGTTTCTGCTGTTGGCAGAGCCTCGTTCTATGGTTCGCCATTGAAGGAATGAACGTTTACATTGCATAGAAGATCCTATGGCACTCTTTCTTACTAACTTGTCTTAGCAAATCTATACCTTATGCATTTCGTCATGTTCCCAGCTTATGTTTGAGTGCCTCCCCAGAGCAAAAAACTGGGAGAGAGAGAAATGAGTTAAAACAAAACAGTTTAACCTCAGGAAACTGACAGTCTAGGTTGGAAGATAAGACTTATACATGAACAACTTAAACATGAGGGACAAAATTAAAAGTATTATATCTTACATAAAGTCAAGTCATATCGGGTTTAGGGGGTGGAGAGGGTACTACTCCCTGAGGGGATTGGGGACAGGCATGGATGACATATAACTGAGCAGGACTTAGAGTGGCTGGAGTTGAGACCCCTCCCTTCACTCTGTCAACCAGCAGTAGTTCCCTTTGTGGATGTCATTCATTTCTCTCCTGGGTCAGTTATCAGCAGGACTTTCATTCTCCTTGATCTTCTTCGTTTGTCTCCGTCTCTATTCTCATTACTTCCAATCCTCACCATTTCCCCAATCTCTTAAATCCTGATGCAGCCAGGAAGACTTTTTCACCTTCCAGAAGATAACTTGGAGAACTTGGGTGGGGCTTAGACCCCTGCTTCTTGTCTTCATAGGAAAATACCAAGATGAGGTTGCCACAATGGTATGTGAATTCTACCAGGTTTCAGCAACCATATAATGAAGGGCTTTCACTGAGCACCCTGTATAGATAGGGCCTGGGTTGCCCATTTGGGTGGACTGATTAATTTATTATGAGTTTCAGTGCCTTCAGTTCAACATCGATATTGAAACCATACATGGTAATTATAAAATAAATAGCAATAGGGGTACCCTCGAGACAATTAGAAACTTAGTTATTCATAAAGGTGATGATGTGGTATAAAATGTCATTTTCTTTAAGAGCCCCAGCTGTCCCTAATATCAGCAAGCATCCTTTAGGCTATCATTTTCTAAGCACTTTACATCTTTAGCTTCAACCATTCTCATTCAAAAGAAGGACCGCTACCCTAGTAGAACATTAACTCGCTTTGTCCCACAGATGTTGCATAGGACCAGAATATATGATTTCCAATAATCTTGTGGGTCACTGGATGTTCACAGTGTAAACATCCAGTGGTTAAAGCAACTGCTTTAGAACATAACTTAGTTGGAGCAAGTGATTACGCTCTGTTTTGTGCACTTGAATTTTATGCAAGTTAACTCTGCTTAGAGTGGGGAATGATCGGTTAGAAAGCAGCCTTACACAGGTTTAGACAAATCACTCGTTGAATCATAATCGCCAAAATATTGCTACATCAGAAAGCCCTCTCTGTAAGCCCATGAGGTGAGCATGAGTCAGAAGTCCCAGTGAAAGCACCGGAGAGGAATGTCCTCGCGCTCCTCACCTATGTTGGGTGCATTTATCCTTCTAAGGCCATTTCAGTTCTCCTCCTTCATGAGGGCCTTTCAGCACATAGCTACATCAGGCCTTGTTTGGTTCTCTAATTGGCTTACACTGGTAGGTCTTATATCTCCGCCAGATTATATATTCCCTAAGGAAAGAGACCTCATGACCTCATTTATGTACACAGTGGAGGTCCCAGTATTGCAGAATGGAAAGCAGGAGTAAGAGGACAGAAGGGCCACTAGAGGCCATGACATGTCTAGATGACATGTGGTAGCAGGCTGGAGCTGTCGTAGAACCTAGGTCTCCCCCATACCTGCCCTTCCTGCATACTCTGTTTCACAGTCACCATCCAGTTACAGAGCCTCTTAGATTTCTGGAGATTTGATGCCCATCCTTGGCAGCCAATGACTATTACTGAGCCGAAGCCCAGTCTTGAAGGGTTAATATTTGGTTACCAAAAGCATGTGTTAGAGCAAATTGAACCCGCTTTAACTTCTCTCTCCCTTTCAGCGCTGGCCCAGACACAACTGCCACAGAAGACCAGCAGAGGGAGTAGAATTTTGGGCAACTTGTATAGAACTAGCAGCAGTTTTAAACCCACAGATATGTGAGGCGGTGGGACAAATAAAGTAGGGGTTCTGCAGGTCCGAGAGCTCTTAAAATTGTGTTAAAACAACTTTAAGCCTACATCAACCAGCTTTTTGAATTGCATAAACTGCAAGTCAAATCTTAATTAGGCTTTAAAAAGTAGGTGCTATAACCACTACAATTACCATGGTTTCTCTCCTCCCCCCCCCCACTTTTATTATTATTGTGCTTTTCTTACAGAGGACAAAGGCAGAGGCAATTCTGTGGAACAGCAATTTCTCAGGGTAAACCACCTCCTGCTGATTTGTCAAGGCCGGTGCAAAGCTGAGTTAGTTTTGGAAAATAAATGTCAAAGCGAGTCAGAACCATTTCTTCCTAAGCAGGAAATATCGATCCTGTGACATTGTTCGGGTGTAAAGACTGTTTCTATTATAGTAAATGGCTGATGTATATTTAGCCAGTTTAGGTGAATTTAGATGCTTATTGTGCCATTTGATTGGCTAAAGTTAGAGTTCATAAATTGTTTTAGCTGGTTCATTCATTTGCTAACCAGTATTTCTAAAGCGCCTAATGTGTGCCAGTTGTAAGAAATGGCTCTAAAATTAGACACATCTGGGGTCTACTTGAACTACCTATTAGCTGTGAGACCTTGGATAAGTTATTTAACCTTTTCATCCTCAGTTTCTTAATCATTGAAATGGTAAACATTGTGAAAATCCACCTGACAAAATACCAGTCATGAAGTTGGTGTCAAAAGGCTAGGGCCCAGTAATTAACTTTTATTGCCACTGTCATATTCCTGACTCAGTCTTCTTTAAGGGTACCCATTTAATGAAGGGAAACATTTAAGACAGCAGCTTCTTTATTAACGTACTTAGTAAGGTAATGAACTGGATTTAGAAATGGGAGATGTCAAATGTGAAAGCAGGCTTCGGGGAAGCCATAATTTAAAATAACTATATTTAAAAGAGCACCAAGTAACTCGGATTTCACCAGGCTATACCATCCTAAGAATGCAATGAGGAATACTCATTACCATAGTGTAATGCTTTCTTCCTGAACCTCCCACCCACCCTCCAACATACGTGTTCTCCTGCCTCTTCCGAGGATGTCAGAGATGATGCAAAGCACCTTCCAGTCTTTTTCTTCCCTGAATCATGAAAGACACTCTGCTCATGGTGTGCCCCCACCCCCCAGACCCCTTTCTGGGGTGTTCCATCAGCTCCTGTTCCTTCCCTGTGGTATCGCCAGGATTGGCAATTGGCTTTGATGCTAAAATTGACTCTCTACCTCTAGTAGAGTTAGAGAGAGAGGTCCCCTCCCCTCCTGAGTGTTATAACTTCCCTTATCGTGCCACAAAACCTGGCAAGCTCATGTTCCCAGTTATTTCACTGTCCTTCCCATCCCTTCTCACCGCCCAGTAGCTGGGTTGGTAGACGCTCCCATGTGTCCATGTGTTCTTTTTCTTTTTTTTTTTTTTAACTTTTTAAATTTTATAGTATAACATACAATGCAGAGAAATAAAAAGCAATAGTTTTCAAAGCACTCTTCAACAAGCATTAACAGGACAGATCCCACAGTTTGTCATGAGCTGCATATGATCCTTGCATATTTTTCCTTCTAGCTGCTCCAATGTAGAATGCTGGAGGGCTTAAATACTCTTTTTATCATCACAGTCGACTTTTTTTCCTTCTTTTTTTTTTGTGAAAAATAACATATATACGGTAAGCTATCAGTTTCAAAGCACTGCACCACAATTAGTTATAGAACATATTTCAGAGTCTGATATGGGTTACAATTTCAAAATTGTAGGTTTTTACTTCTAGCTGCTCTAAAATACTGGAGACTAAAGGAGATATCAGTTTGAGTCAGCATTCATATTCATTTGTTAAATCCTATCTTCTCTGTATAACTCCACTACCAGCTTTGATCTTTCCATCCTTCTCTTTAGGAGTGTTTGGGCTATGGCAGTTCTAAATTTTTTATATTAGAAGGGTCTGTCATTAATATGAGGTAGGGAAATAGAGCTGTCTGATGTTCTGGAAAGGCTGGGCTAGGTTTCAGGACTTATCTGGACCAGGGACCCATCTGGAGGTCATAGGTTTCTGGAAAGTTACTCTATAGCCTGGAATTCTTGTGGAATCTTATATATTGCCCTAGGTGTTCTTTAGGATTGGCAGGAAACGTCCTGGCTGGGGGTTGCCAGTTATGATAGGTAGCAAGCTCTACCTGAAGCTTGCAGAAGAGCAACCTCCAGAGTAGCCTCTCGACTCTATTTGAACTCTCTCTGCCACTGATACTTTTTTTAATTATACTTCTTTTCCCCCATTTGGTGAGGATGGAATTGTTGATTCCATGGTGCCAGGTCTGGATTCATCCCTGGGAATCATCTCCTACATTGCCAGGGAGACTTTCACCCCTGGATGTCATGTCCCATGTAGTGGGGAGGGCAATGATTTCACTTGCAGAGTTGGGCTTAGAGAGAGTGAGGCCACACCTGAGCAACAAAAGAGGTCCTCCAGAAGTAACTCTTAGGCATGCCTATAGGTTGTCTAAGCTTCTGTAGTACCTCCATAAGCTTCACAAGAGTAAGCCTTATGACTGAGGGCATGGCCTGTTGATTTGGGTGTCCCTAATGTTTGACGCAGTATCAGGGGATTCCCTGATGGTAAGGTTTAATAATTCTATAGTCTTTCTCCTGTACCTCAGGAGACTTTGCCAATAGTTTTTGATTATCTGCTTAATATACTCTAGAATGTTTCCAGGCATTACAAAAATTTACAGGATTAAAGGACCTCTTTCTTATTCTGGGCTCCCTGTGTCTCAGTTGTTCAAATAAGGTATACAGATAGGTTGAAGTAGATTATGCAATACAGACAATTTCAGTTCCAGACCAAATAAACCTTTCTTCCCTTGGTCTCAAAGAATATGTGTGGTTCTAAAATATAGAAACTGTCTTCCTTACCCCTGTGTTCTGAATTACTTTAACCCCAACCTGTTTGGCTTTGTTCTCATCTCTAAACATCAGGTTATATATCTAAAACAGTCTCTTGAAATCCAGAAATAATAATCACCATTCTGGACCTAATGTGTCTGCTCTAAAAGTTTACAATACAGGCCACTGTTTTCTTATAAGCATTTTCTCAAGGTGACCATACTGTTCTTGTTCTTTTGTTTCTGGCTTATTTTGTCTCACCAAATGTCCCACATGTTCATACATATCTTTGCATACCTCATGACTTTGTTCCTTTTTGTAGCAGCGCAATCTGCGTTCATAAGTATACACCATTGTTCGCCAATCTACTTCTCCTTCAGTGCATCGTTCAGCCACCTGCATTCATCGGGCATCATGTAGAAGGCCCAAAGTCCACAGTCCATCAACATTCTCAATTTAAGATAACGTCATTGTTCCCAAGAGGAAGAAAACCAATAAACACACCCTCGCTAAATAGGAAATCTAAACCTCCTCTTAACTCTTGTCCCTCCCCCCATTATTTACCTCTGCTGTTGTTATGGTAATGCTTATGGTTTCCTTATGAACATAGCTTATAGCATGCAATAGCAGTTTTCCCCTTGTACCCTGGACTTAAAAACTCTTTACAAAAATCATATCTTTGAAGTGATTCTTGCAAGGACTAATTCATATTTCTAGTGTTAATCAGTGGGACACATAGGTCTATACAACCCCTTTCAATCTTGTTCATCTTCAATATGGTAATATTACTTACAGACCCACTAGAGAACCACCTTCGCTCCTATCTATTCCCTTACATTGGAGTTCAACCTCATTAGCTAACGGTTCACCCATTTCTAGCTTCTGTGCATCTCTAAGTCCTCTATATTCTGTATTATAAGCCTCTGATTATACCTTTATGCTGGTCATAAACATGGAATCATACAGTATCTATCCTTTTGTGTCTGGCTAATTTCAGTCAGCATTATGTCCTCAAGGCTCATCCTTCTTGTCATGTGCTTCAGGACATCATTTTGTCTTACTGCTGCATAATACTCCATCGTATGTACGTACCACGTTTTGTTGATCCATTTGTCTGTTGATGGGCGTTTAGTTTGTTTCCATCTTTTGGCAATTGTGAATAATGCTGCTATGTACATCGGTGTGCAAATGTTTTTTTGCGTCCTTGCTTTAAGCTCTTCTGGGTATATACCAAGTAGTGCTACTGCTGTGTCATAGGGCAACTCGGTATTTAGTTTCCTAAGGAACTGCCAAACTGTCTTCCATAGTGGCTGCACCATTATGCATTCCCATCAGCAGTGCATAAGTGTCCCAGTTTCTCCACATCCTCTCCAACATTTATAGTTTCCTGTTTATTTAATAGCAGCCATTCTTATAGGTGTGAGGTGGTATCTCATTGTAGTCTTGATCTGCATTTCCCTTATAGCAATTGAAAATGAGCATCTCTTCATGTGCTTTTGAGCCATCTGTACTTATTCTTCAGAAAAATGCCTGTTGATATCTTTAGTCCATTTTATAATTGGGTTGTTCATTCTTTTGTTGTTGAGTTGTATAATTTCTTTCTATATAGAGGTAATCAAACCTTTGTCCAATATGTGATTTCCAAATATTTTCTCCCATTAAGTTGGCTGCCTTTTCACCTTTTTGACAAAGTCTTTTGAAGTACAGAAGCATTTGATTTTGAGGAGTTCCCATTTACTTATTTTTTCTTTTGTTGCTTGTGCTTTCGGTGTAAAGTTTAGGAAGCTACTTCCTATTACTAGGTCTTGAAGATGTTTCCCTACATTTTCTTCTAGAAGCTTGAAGGTGCTAGTTCTTGTATTTAGGTGTTTGATCCACTTTGAGTTCATTTTTGTGTAGGGTGTGTCCTCTTTCATTCTCTTGGCTATTAACATCCAGTTCTTCCATGCCCAATTATTGAAAAGACTATTTTGTCCCAGTTCAGGGGATTTAGGGGACTTGTCAAAAATCAGTTGACCACAGATTCGGTGGTCTATATCTGCACTCTCAAGTCGATTCCATTGGTCAATGCTTCTGTCTTTGTGCCAGTA
This sequence comes from Myrmecophaga tridactyla, assembly GCA_004026745.1. NCBI lineage: Eukaryota > Metazoa > Chordata > Mammalia > Pilosa > Myrmecophagidae > Myrmecophaga > Myrmecophaga tridactyla. Next base: position 57,519 of record PVIY010000374.1, read on the forward strand.
CCATGCTATTTTGACTAGTGTGGCTTTATTATAGGTTTTAAAGTCAAAAAGTATTAATCCTCCCACTTTGTTCTTCTTTTTTTGAATGCTTTTAGCTATTTGGGGTCTCTTTCCCTTCCAGATGCATTTGGTAATTAGCTTTTCCAAATCTTCAAAGTAGATTGTTGGAATTTTGATTGGTACTGTGTTGAATCTGTAGATCAATTTGTGGAGAATTGACATCTTAACTATATTTAGCTTTCCTGTCCATGAGCAAGGAATGTCTTTCCACCTATTTAGATCTCCTTTGATTTCTTTTAGCAATGTTATGTAGTTTTCTGTGTACAAGTCCTTTACATCTCTAGTTAAGTTCATTCCTAAGTACTTGATTCTTTTAGTTGCTATTTTAAATGGAATTTTTTCCTTAACTGATTCCTCAGCTAGGTTATTGCTTGTTTATAGAAATGTTACTGATTTTTCAACATTATTTTATATCACGCCACCTTACTAAATTTGTTTATTTAGCTCAAGTAACTTTGCTGTAGATTTCTCAGGATATTCCAAGTATAGTATCATATCATCTGCAAACAATGAGAGTTTTTCTTCTTCTTGTCCATTTTGGATGCCTTTTAATTCTTTGTCCTGCCTGACTGCTGTAGCTAAAATTTTTAGCAGAATGTTGAATAATAGTGGTGACAGTGGGCATCCTTCACTTGTTTCTGATCTTAGGGGGAAAGCTTTTAGTCTCCATTGAATACGATGCTGGCTATCGGTTTTTCATATATCCCTTAATCGTATTGAGGTAGTTACCTTTGATTCCTATCTTTTGGAGTGTTTTTATCAGAAAAGGGTGCTGAATTTTGTCAAATGTTTTTTCAGCATCAATCGAGATGATTATGTGATTTTTTTCCCTTTTGATTTGTTAATGTGCTATTTATGTTCATTGATGTTCTTGTGTTGGACTGTCCTTCCGTTTCTGGTATAAACCCCATTCGGTCACAGTGTGTAATTGTTTTAATGTGTTGTTGGATTTGATTTGCTGATATTTTATTGGAAGTTTTTGCATCTATGTTCATTACGGAGATTGACCTGTAGCTTTCCTTTCTTATAGCATCCGTACCCAGTTTTGGTATTAAAATGATATTAGCTTCATAAAATGAGTTAGGTAGAGTTCCTTTTTCCTTAATTTTTTGAAAAAGTTTCAGCAGGATTGGTGTTAGTTCTTTCTGGAATGTTTAATAAAATTCCCCTGTGAAGCTATCTGGCCCCAGGCTTTTCTTTATAGGAAGAATTTTGATGACTATTGAATCTCTTTACTTGTGTTTGTTTTGTTGACATCTTCTATTTCTTCCTGAGTCAGTGTAGCTTGTTTGTGTGTCTCCAGGTATTTGTCTATTTCTTCTAAGTAGTCTGGTTTGTTGGCATATAGTTGTTCATAGTATCTTCTTATGATTTCTTTTGTTTCTTCAGGGTCTGTGGTAACGCACCCCTTCTCATTTCTGATTTTGTTTAGTTGCATCCCTTTTCTTTTTTTCTTTGTCAGTCTTGCTAGTGGCCCATCAATTTTATTGGTTTTCTCAAAGAACCAACTTTTGGTTTTATTGAGTCTTTCTATTGTTCTTTTGTTCTCCCATTCATTTATCTCTGCTTTTCCCTTCTATTTGCTTTGGGGTTAGTTTGCTGTTTTTTTCTCAAGTTCCTCTAGGTGTGCTGTTAAGTCCTCTATTTTTGTTCTTTCTTGTTTTTTAATATGGGGATTTAGCGCAGTAAATTTCCCTCTGAGCATCACATAAGTTCTGATAAGTTGTGTTGTCATTTTCATTCATCTCCAGATAGCTAGTGATTTCTCTAGCAATTTTTCTTTGACCCATTTGTTGTTTAAGAGTGTGTTATTTAATCTCCATTTATTTGTAAATGTTCTCGTTCTTTGTTGGTTATTGAGATTAAACTTCATCCCATTATGATCAGAGAAATTACTTTGAACAATTTCAGTGTTTTTAAATTCATAAAGACCTGTTTCGTGCCCCAGCGCGTATGATCTATCCTGGAGAATATTCCATGGTCAGTAGAGAAGAATGCATATCCTTGTGCTTTTGGGTGCAATGACCTATATATGTCTGTTAGGTCTAATTCATTTATCAAGTTATTTAACTTCTCTATTTCCTTGTTGATCTTCTGTCTGGCTCTGTCTATAGAGAAGAAGTGATATATTGAAGTCTACTATTATTGTTGTTGAAACATCTATCGCTTCCTTTAGTTTTGCCAATGTCTGTATCATGTACTTTGGAGCTCCTTGATTGGGAGCATAAACATTTATGATTGTTATATCTTGGTAAATTGACCCTTTACTTAGTATCTGGTATCCTTCTTTGTCCCTTATGATGTCTTTGCATTTAAAGTCTATTTTGTCCTGTATTAATGTAGCTACTCCTGCTTTCTTTTGGTTACAACTTGTGTTCTAGTTTGCTAGCTGCCAAAATGCAGTATGTGAGAAATGGAATAGCTTTTAAAATGGGGAATTTAGCAGATTTCTAGTTTACAGTTCTAAGGCTGAGAAAGTGTCCCAGTTAAAGTGCGTCTATAGAAATGTCCAATCTATGGCATTCAGGGAAAGATAACTTAGTTTAATAAGGCCGATGAAGTTCAGGGTCTCGCCTTCAGGGTGCTAGTTGAATAGTCTGAACTCATTCTTATTTGGTTTCTCTTGTATGTAGTAGATTGTTCTTCTCTTGCTGCTTTCAGGATTTTCTGCTTCTCTTCAACATTTGACAGACTGATTAGTATGTGCCTTGGGGAAAGCTGATTGGGATTTATTCTGTTTGGAGTTTGTTGAGCTTCTTTGACTTTTATATTTATGTCCTTAATAAGGGTTGGGAAGTTGTCCCCCAATATATCCTCAACTACTCTTTCTAGCCCTTTACTCCTCTGTTTTCCTTCTGGGACACCAATGATTGTTATATTTGTGTGCTTTGTTTTGTCTATCATTTCCCTGAGTTCCCATTCAATTTTTTCCATCTTTTTTGCCATTTGCTATTTTTGAGTCTTCGAAGTCAATTATCCTGTTCTCTATATCACTTATTCTTTCTTCTGTCTCTTCAAATTTAGTGTTGTGTGCCTCTAGAATGTTTTTATTTGGTCAACAGAGTCTTAAATCTCTGTGATTTCTGCTGTTTTTCTATTTGTTCTTTCAAATTCCTCTTTATGCTCTTCTACTGTCTTCTTGATCTCCTTTATGTCATTTGCTATTCCACTTATTTTATTAAGTATAGTTGTATGAACATCTTTGATTAGTTGTTTCAGTGCCTTTGTCTCCTCTGGTGTTTTAATTTGGTCATTAGGCAGGGCTCTATCTGTTACATTATGATATGCTTAGTGATCTTCTGCTGTCTTTGTCGCATGTAAATATCTGGATTGATTTACTTTGGGAGTTGATTTCTTTCATTAGTCTAAGGCCTTGTGTTTGTGGAATGGATGTTCAGCAGGGAGCAGGGCATGGGGGCGGGGAGCACTCAGTGCACTGATTTGTTTCAGGGCAGGTATAGGTGCAGCTTGGGGATGTTAGGATGATGCTTGTGAACATGGGCGCCCAGCAGCCAGGGAGGATGTAGCTGTGCAGGTGCACCAGTCCGGGAGACGTAACCCTGGTAAAAGACATAAGCCCTTTACTCCTCTGTTTTCCTTGTGCTGGTCTAATGTTCACATGCATAGAGCTGTGGCAGCAGGTCAGCGTTATGCCTTCATGGCTTGGAGACAGATGTGACCCAGCTGCACAGGTCGGCACTTTCTCAGAGCTGGAAAGTGTGGTGAGGGTCATGTACATGCGCTGTTCTAGGACTACTTTAAAGTGTCGTTCCCAGACCTGCATGACGTGATTGGCGGCCCATGCACATACATGGGCCTGGGAGTGCCACAAACAGATACACTGAGCTCAGGGGGGGCGGGGTGAGGCTGGGTGATACTATGGGCAGGGGGCGAGGGTAATTAGTACCCGCAGCCTTTATGGGCTGACACCATAAAGGAGGTGTGCTCAGGAGGGGTGCAGGAAAGGTGGGTTGGGCTGCACCTGGAGTGGAGGTGGGGGGCAGGTACATGCACTGGGGGCTGGTTGGGTGGGGGCACCTGGAGCGTGGGAAATGGGAGCAGGTGACAGGGTTTGGGTGCATGGGATGTGGGGTGAGTCGCTGGTCGCGCCCAAGTAACGCTGCCTGGCTTACTTCCTAGTCCTGGGCTCCCACTGGAGCACTCCCACAGGCACCGTGCCACCACACCAGGCACCAGCCCTCTGCCTCTCAGTTCCTCAGCCTCTGCAACCAGGGCTGCCACATAGGATGCAGAAGGCTCTCCCAGGTCAGCTTGCACTCCAGAATGGTCACCTAGTCGCCCTCTTGTCCCTTCTGTAATTTCTCTGTGGAGCAGGGTAATCTTGAGCTACTCTGTTCCGCCATCTTCCCAGAAGTCCGGCTCCCCTGTGTTCCTACGGACACAACTCTGCCCTATTCAACACCTCTAGCAGGTGCATCTTGACTCTCCACACAGGGTCAGTTCCTTCCACAAGCTGCAAGCTGCATAGAATTTAAGAGTTGCTGAGTTTTGAGGTAACCCAGGAGGGGTTGCTGTCAGCAGGTGTTTCTTTCTCTCCTATGGGGCTCATCCAGTGGGTCTCCCTGAAGATGACAGACTATCTGTCAGCTACGTCGCAGGATACCTGGGCTTGCCCAGAAGAAACCTGGCACACCTGCATTTGTCGCCCATGGACAGCCCAAGCCTCCACCTGGGCTTCTAGCTTTACAGAATAGAGCAAAGGAAAACTGCTGACCTGGGATTTTAGAGAATGGGTTTCTGACCTGAGTCCACAGCGAGCTAACAGTATTTGCCCATGGACATTTTTGTCATCCCTTTGTTTTTCAATCTTTCCAACTTAAAAAAGTATGATTTTGTACTAAGGATCTTTCAATATGTAGTTGAAATTTTATCTGAACAAACAAAAGGTATTGTAAGTGGAACTGTCTTCAGCATCCAGAGAATGATACAGATGCTCTTTTTTTTTTTTTTAACTTTTTATTTTTAAATGCTTTCAAGCTTACAGGACAGTTGCAAAAATTACACAAACCCCATCCATACAACTCCAGCATACCCCTGTCCCCCCACCCACCAGATACCCAGATCCGCCATTTTTAACATTTTGCCACATTTGCTGTATTGTTCTATCCATTTATCTATCAATCCATTTTCTGAACACTTTAGTGTATTCATCGTGCTCCTTGAACATTTAATACTGCCATGTATATTTCCCGAGAACAAGGATACTCACTTATGTAAACATCTTAAGTGCAGTTCTCAAGTTCCAGAAATTTAACGTTGATATAACACTTCTAATCTATATTACAGTTTTTTTTCATTTGTCCCAAAAATATACCTTGGAGCCTTTTCTCCTGCCTTGCTAGATTACCCATCCAGGATCGTGCATTGTATTTCATTGTCATTGTCTCTTTATTCTCTCTCTTTTTTTCTTTATTGAGACATATATACAACATAAAATTTTCTGTCTCATTCACTCCCATGCATACTAGTCAGTGGTATTAATCACAAATGCTATAATACCATCCCTACCTTCCATTACTAAAACTTGCCCATCTCCCCAAAGAAAAACCTTATACCCATTATGCATTAACTCCCCATTTTCCCTGCCCCTCTCCCCTGACAACCTATCCACTAATTTCTGTCTTTATGAGTTTGCATATTCTACAATATTTCTTTTTCTTTTTTTTTTTTGTAGTTCCTGTGGGACTTAAATTTAACATCCTGTATCTATAGCAATCTTACTTGCTCTGATACAAGCTTAACTTCAGTAGCATACACAAACTATGTTCCTACACCCCTCTGTCCCCCACCAACCTTTATGTAGTTCTTGTCACAAAGTACATGTTTATAACTCCCAAACCACTGATTAATCATTACATTTTATGCATTTGGCTTTTAGATACTGTAGGAAATAAAAAGTGGAGTTAAAAAACAAAAACATAATACCACTGTCCTTCATATTTACCTCTCTAAGTCTACCTCACCAAAGTTATTTCTCTCTTTAGCTTTGATATATCATCTCCCGTCCTTTCCGTTTGACCTGTAGAACACTCTTTAGCATAGCATCTCTTGCAGTATTGGTCTACTGATGACAAATTCCCTCAGGTTTTGTTTATCTGGGAATATCTTAATCTAGCCCTCATTTTTAAAAGACAGTTTTGCTGGCTATAGAATCCTTATTGGCAATTTTTTGCTTTCAGTACTTTAAATAAGTCTTCCTCCTACCTTCTTGCCTCCATGGTTTCTGATGAGAGATCAGAACTTAAGTTTATTGAGGCTCCTTTGTGAGTGACAGTTGCTTTTCTCTCTCATTTTTGTGTGACTTCTTCTTTCAGAAGTCTCCATATTTCATGTTTGAAGTCTTAATACGATATGCCATGGCATGAGTTTATCAGAGTATATTCTGTTTGAAGTTCGTTGAGCATCTTGGATGTATATAGTCATGTCTTTTGTTAAATTTGTGAAGTTTTCAGCCATTATTCCTTTGAATATTATCTCTGCCCCTTTCTCTCGTTCTTCTCCTTCTGGAATTCCCTTGGTGCATTTATCAGTATACTTGGCAGTGTCCCACAGGTTCCTTAGCCTCTGTTCACTTTTCTTCATTCTCCCTTCCTTCTGCTCCTCAGACTGGATGATTTCACTTGTCTTATCTTTAAATTTATTTCTTCTGCCAGTTCCAGTCTGCTATTGACCAACTCTAGGGGATTTTTAATTCTGTTACTGTGGTCTCCAGCCCTGTTTGGTTGTCATAATTTCCATCTCCATATTGATATCCTCTTTGTGTTCCCCTGTCATTTTCCTTTAGTTCTTTGTCCAAGTTTTCCTTTAGCTCTGAGCATATTCAGGATCTTTTTTTCTTAAATCTTCGTCTGCTGTGTTCCATGTCTGGTCTTCCTTATTGATGATTTCTGAGGCCTTAATCTTCTTCACGTGTGCCATTGGTTCCTGTTTTTGTGTATATTTTGTAGTTTTTTGTTGAAACATGGCTGTTTTGACATTTTAATTATGTTATAGGTGGAATTTAGACTCCAGTTGTCTGTTTTTTAAGCTTGTATCCAGCTAGAAAAGAAAACATCTTTACCAGTCTTTGCAGATTGACCTGTACAAGTGCTCTTCTTCAGGGCTTATCCATACATGAGTTTGGAGAATAGCTCCAGGCCAAAGACCAGAAGCCTCCCTGTCTTTCTGCCCTTGTGTCTTGTCTTGGACATGTGTGTGTGGCCATGGGAATTCACCATTTTCCCAGTTCTGAATGTCCTCTCCTTCCTAGGAGACGTTTTCTTCACTGTCCTGGCCATCTTCATTCAAATGTCCACCAGGGCTTGCTTTGCACAGTGATGTCTCATTCCATTCATTCCATCTGTAGCTTTTGAATCAAAAGGGGAGACTTAAAGAGAAACTTTTTTAAAAGCATGTTAGAAACATACTTTTTTTGATTAACCTAATATTAAGATCTTTGGGTAAGGATACAGGGCAGAGCCTTACAATGTGTTCTTTTTTAACTAAGCCAAGTTAAGGGTCATGATCAGCATCTCCTCTTTGGCCTTGTGTGTGTCACACCATCTGAGCCTTGACTTCCTCATCTGTGACCCTAACCTCCACCTTCTGTGAATTTTTACTAATATGATTGCATATTGCAGATATTAAAGAAATAGAACATCTTAATAATGCCTTCAAAGGTTATGGATGTGGAATATCAACTTTGAGCTACTTGGTCTTCTCATGACCTTAAACATAGAGTTGGTCTAGTTACTGGTTGACTAAGTAAATTAAAACAGGGCTTGGTAAAATTTCCCTTTGTGTTTTTGAAGGATTATTCAACTTGTTATGTTTTAATTAGAGAGAAAAGATATCATTCATCCTAATATTCCACATTCTTAGTCCCTTGCTGTTTTAATTCAAAGGATGTTGTAGGGAAAAACAAAAGGAAAGATAGGGAAGAGCAGACAAGGTGATGAAGAGAAGGTGTGATTCCAGGACTGCACATTGAATGATCAGCTAAATCAGCATTTAAAGCAAAAGGAAACACGTCCCAAACACATCTTAGTCCTGCCTTTCCAGAAATGAACGTCATGTGATAGATGCTCTGTCACGTGTTCTAGCCAATACACTGTCATTTTCATGAACAACACAGAGCATAATTAAAGCTGTCAGAAGCACTGGTGCTTCGCTTCCAGCCCCCAACTCCAGTGCCTTTTCCCATCTTCCAACTCTTGTTTTACCTCCAGTAAATCCAATGCCTGGCCTTCATCTGAGCCCTAGTGCTAGGGGTGCTCTGTGAAGGACATTGACAGGGTTTTGCACATGGTGTGCATAAATATTTGCCAAAACAGAGGACAGGATTGCTGCGAATAGTCAATGATAAGAGTAGAAGTCTGGAGATGTGGTCCTAAACCTCCATGTAAGCCGTGGTGTCCAGGAGCCTGGGATTCTTCATCTGTCAAAAAAGAGGGCTTGAAAGAGTTGGTCTCTGAGATTCAGTTGCATTCCCGCACTCCCATTTTATTAAGCCCATGCTTTACAGACAGAATTTTCTTTTATTGCTTCCTGCATTACCACTGTGTTCTCTTTGTGGCCCAACTCCCTAAGAGCATTTTGAATTATAGCACGGGTCATTTCTGTTTACAAGTTGTATGGCATCATCAGAGACATTGGGGAAACTGTGTCAAACAGCTATTGATTGGAGTTGAAAGATAGCTGGAAAATTAAGATACTGGCGTCCCAGGGTAAAATACAAAATACAGAATAGTTCTTTCTTAACCCTTGATATGTAGTTGTTTACACCATGCACCTAGGACGTATGTCTTTTCTTGGGGGAGACTTTATCTTCACTGTGAGCAGAAGTTTACTATAACATTATTTATACCCCTGGTGTATTTATTAATCTGGAGCAGATTTCTATGCTGTGTGTGCCAAGCAGCAATGATGCAAACATACTTAATGCTTATATCAGGCTCTTTTCTTCCAGGGTAAGCCAGAGATGGAAATGTTGGCAGGTCACATTAGACATCCTGAGCGACTCAAATGAGAAAGGCTTTCTTCTGAGAGATTAGACAAATACCAGAATGGCCCCCAACCCCAGCCCAGTGGCATTCATGTTTTAGGTGTGCAATAAATACTGGTAAGCGAAAGGAGGATGGAAGTTTCTGAGACTGAAAACAGGTCTGCAGAGATGGGCTAGTATTGATGTAAAGTATAATGTGAGCTTTTAGGTAGGACATCCTTGCCAGCCTGCCAGCCACCCCTGGATTGCAGTAATGACTCTGAGGTTGAAAGCTCAGCTCCTAGAGAAGGGGGCACTGCCCTTTCACCGGAACGGGTCAGATCCTGCCTGCTGGGAGTGTGTGTGCCTGTGGGTTGGGGCCTGGGGACAACACCTTGAGTACTACCAAAGGAAGTTAACCCGGTGGAAAGTCTGTGCGCTGCACTGCTTCAGAGAGCTTGCTCTTGGAAGGTAATTCAGGAGGCTGAATGGGACAGAAGCACCACCAAAGAGCATCAAAATTACCCAGATCCAACACTGTGCCTGGTTCGCTTCTGGACCAGAGGACACACGTGAGCTGGATGCCTGCTCATCCCAGAGGGCAGGGGAGGGGAAAGGTGAGGCTAAAGGACAGGTTCCTCCCAAAGAGGGTAAGCACCTTTCAGTGGAAAATGATAAAGGAAAACGCACCCAGGTTTTGAACAAGGTTCTCTTTGGTCTGATAGTTCTTTTGTTGTTTTCCTCTGTCTCTTGAATCCTATGCTTAAAAGAACTCTCCAAGAAAGGATTTCCAGTGTATACTTTTCAGACGTCATAGGGAAGCCAAGAATAATTGGCCTCATTTTTTGGCTTAGGAGTCATTGTTAAGGATAGTTTTGGATCATTCCTTACTCCACACACATACTGTCACATTCACACACACTCATGCGCATACCCTTCGACTTTCACATGTACACACTCCTGCACAACCACTTACTCATATATACTCTCATACTCACACACGTACTCTCCTACAAATGCACACACACAGTCTTGTGTTGATGGCATTACCTCTCTGCTGCTCTGCACAATTAAGGATGATGACACCGACCAGCCAAGGTCAGAATCACCGGCATTATCCCCGACCTTGCCTTTTCAATTGTAAACTACATAGTTCCAGCATTTTTGCAATCACTGGCTGTTCAGAGCTCCCTCAAGTGTCTCTATGTTGTCATATTTAATTTGAGCTTTTTTAAAAGAATGTAATTTCTTTAACCATAGCGGGGAGAGTATTCTATTTGTTTTTTATTTTTTTTTTACCCTTATTCAAGAACTGCACGAGACCCTGAAATGTCATGTGTGGCCCTAGCACCTGCAGACTGGCTTTGCCCAATGTCCACACGTCTCTCAATGACAAGAAAAGTTTCTGGGCAGAAAAGAATAAGGCAACCAGAAGGCGACACTAAGAAGGGGCAGTGTAATAAATTTGGAATGGAAGATGCTCAATTTGAAAAGCTTGTTACTTTCCCCCTTAAAAATGAAAGTAGCCTCATGTTTCCTATGAGGCAGTATCAAAAACCTTACTTACATATGAGGTTTATGAAGGCAGTCATCATGTCCAAAGTTGAATTTGTTCTTTGAGGTTTGGGAGATGGCATTGTCCTAGTTCATGCTAGAGTCCCAGTCTGAATGTGTACACACACACACACACACACATTTATGCACGTGACTATAAATCTGTTTTGGTTTGCTAATGCTGCTGGAAAGCAGTGTGCCACAAATACATTGAGTTTCACAGAGGGGGTTTATTAAGTTACACGTTAACAATTCTAAGGCCATAGAAATGTCCAAGTTAAGGCACCAACAAGAGGATATCTTCACTCAAGAAAGGCTGATCGATGGGCGGCTGCCGTGGCTCAGCAGGCAGAGCTCCGACCTGCTGTGCTGGAGGTTTGGAGTTCGATCCCTGGTGCCTCCTGCCCATATGCAAATTAAAAAAAAAAAAAAAAAGGCCGATCGAGTCCAGGTTTTCTCTGTCACATGGGAAAGCGCATGGTGACATGTGCTGTTCTTCTCTCCCTGCTTCTGGTTTCAAACGGTGCTCTCAGCCTCTCCAGGCGTCTGTTTGCACTTTCTCCACAAGCTTCTCCTTTTAAAGGATGCCAGTCAGGTGATTAAGACCCACTTTGAATGGGCATGGTCACATCTCCAGCAAAATAATCGAATCAAAAGGTCCGACCCACAAGTGGGTAGGTCACATCTTTGTGGAAACAACCTAATCAAAAGATGCCACCCACAATAAGTCTGCACCCACAAGATTGGATTAAAGGAGCATGGCTTTTCTGGGGGGTGCATAGCAGTTTCATACTAGCCCAGTGTGTATGTATGTATAATCAACAAGACTTCCAAAATCTAAAGCGTTGTTTTAATAGCGTTTTTGAGATTCTGTGCCTACCAATTTGAATCCAGACAGGGCTAAAATTACCTCTCTCTCGTTTGGTTGGCAAGAGAGAGGATTTAGGTTTCTTGAAGTGTTTCTGTAGAGTTAAGATGACGTTTGCTGTGGGGGAGCAAAAAATATTTCTCATGCATAATTCCATAAAAAGCTGAGAAACTCAGACTGCAACTTCACCAGGGAACTTTCCCCTCTTATTTTTCTGGGGCAAGGAGACATTAACCCTGAGCACGGGGGAGGTGGGTCTGACACCAGATGTTCTCTGCTCCCCGCTAAATGTCAGTGAGAGCTGGAAGTTGGATAAAGGAGAACAGGAGTGGTCTGGCTCATTGTAAATGATTCTTGCTTGAAAGGAGAAACAGCTTTTATAATTTGTTCCAGCCGTGCTTGGCCGGCGTTTAGATGTGATCTGCAGCAGGGAGAAGGATCACAGCAGTAATGTTTTATGTACCCGCGTCTCTCTCCTTGGCTTGTTGGTTGTGTGTGTGTTGTTAACCGGGAAATTGCTAGAAGCTGGTTGTCTCTACTTTTAAGAAACAGGTTAGAAGAACCATAAAATCTTGCTGACCGAGGTACACTGTCTTCGTTTTAGGAAACGATGTTAGAGGGATTATGAAAAGGAAGAACAGTCAGATGCATAGAAATTATTCTAAGTACTAGAGAAAATAGTGGCAAGCAAGTATTAGACTTAGAAGCAAATTTCTGTGACACAGTGAGATCTTATTTCCTTCAACCACAGAGATGGACTGATGATTGAGAAAGTGTAGCAGCCTTAAAGTGTCGGAGATCAAGTGATCCTTGGGGCAGAGCTTTTGTCTCTAAAGGGGGAAAAATACTCATTTACACTCATGAGGTTTGAATATGGCACTTTCGTTGCATCTGTTGGCAACTGCTGGGAAGTCAAGATTGAGTATTTTCCTCTTTAACCTGGTACTCAAAAATATTTCCACTAAGGGGCACTCCTATGGGGAGGCTAAATTTGCAAAGGTTTGTTTCTGTTGATGTTTCAACCTTTAATTTAGACCATCTCAACTGCCCCAACTTAAAAAAAAAAAAAAAAAAAAAAAGCCTGGTCACAGTTCTCCCTGTTTCTACTTTGAAAAAGCTTCGCAGAAACACCAGTGTTATATCCTAGAAGCAGTTCTCGTTGCTGGACAAGAAGTTTCTGCTGGCATGTCAAGTGTTAAACTTGTTGGTATGAGTTGCACAGCCTCACCAGCTGCTTGACTTAGGAGATAGTTATTGTCCCAATAATAAGTGCCAGTTTCACTTGCCTAGCAAAGGAGAAACATTACCCTGTTCACAAAAGTCAGCTATTAATGAAATCAGCCTTCTGTCTCCTAACTGATTGTCCTGATAATTTGGCAGTTATTCTTCAGTTCTCTTTAACCCAAGTTTTTATGCTTTTATGAAGAAGCTGCAAGGTAGTAGGGAGAGATTGCTCAGAAGTCTGTGTTGGCCAAAAAAAGCTTCATCTAAGAATGTTATTCCTGTACACAGTTGGCCTTCTCTGTTCAATACCCTGCCTCTGATGATATCTGCAATTGAGATGCTTTTCTGGAATAGCTTCCAACATTGGACCCCCATCAAATTCCCTTAATATAGATGCTTATGCAGATGGGAAAATGCACTAAGATTTTCATCATATTTATTGATAGAGATATTGATAAATATAGAACTGAATGCCTTAACTTTGTATAAAAAAAAAGAATAAAAGTGGGGGTATTTTTTTTGCATTGTTTAATTTATGTGAAATACCCACAATAGGTAATTCCATAGAGACAAAACACAGATTGGTAGTTGCAGGGATTGGGAGGAGGGGAAAAAGGAGAGCACTTGCTGACTGGAAGCTGGTCTTCTTTTGGGCGCTGAGAGTGCTTCGGGACTTGTAGAGGGCATGAATGCATAATGTCGAGAATGTACTGAATGCCCCTGAGCTGTCCCCTTTAAAAGGAATAGTTTTATGTTATGTGAATTTCACCTCAATTTTTAAATGTTATGTTTTTTTGCTTATCTGGTTTTTTTTTTAATTTAACTGGTTGTTTTGCTTTCTGGATTTCTCTTTTTCCCACAGATGACATGTTCCTTGCCCAATAAAAACATAATAAAGATGAAGAAGTAAAGGAGGGTGACGCAGGCTTGGGTGGAGAGATGCTGAATTCTGTTTGGATATATTAGGTTTCCAGGTTTTCGGGACAGACACAATGAGGTGTCTGTAGGTTGGAAATGTGAATCCAGCCGTCAGTACAGAGTTGAGGTGGTAAGCTGTGAGTGCGGGAAGCCACCCCGGGAAAGTGCAACGCGAGGAGGGGTGTGTTGACCAAGGATGGGATTCACATTAGAGGGGGAGAAGGAAGACAGAGACAGCGTAGTCAGCCAGCGAGGAGGTTCCGTCCGTCTGTCCTTTCAGAAGCCAGGGAGACCCATCTTCATGGGGTCAGTCGCTAGGAGTCTCTTGGCCCTTCTGACCGAGGCCTTCAGTCGAATGCAGCCCCTTTGCTACCATTTCCAAAGCCTCTCACTCCAGTCTTTGCCCTCGACATAGCCCAGAGAAGAGGTAGAAAGAGAAAACCGAGGAAAAGGGCCCCCAAGGGAAAACTTTCCTCCTGGAGAGCAAGAGTAGAAGTTGTACAAATTGACTGCTCTTCGCCCTTCTCAGGATGAAGGAAGCTTCCCTCTCTGGGGTAGCCCCAAGCCTACGTGGGAGTTCAAGGGAAAAAGCTTTCCAAGAGCAAAGAAGCCCTCCATTAAAAAAAAAAAAAAGTGATTTTTTTTTTAAGGGCTCTTTCTTTCCCAAGGGCTTTTACACTCTTTACTTGGCACTTTGAAGCATCTGTCCCGGGTTCCCCAGATCCGAGCATACTGCTTCCCAGAGACGGATGAGAGCAAGTCCTGGGCCCCCTGATAGAGGCGTGCACAGTGGTTCTCAGGCATTTGATTCCATCAGTGATGGTAATCAGGGTGTCACTTGGGGCTATTTAAGCACCCCCCATCACCTTCCCTTGTTTGATTAAGAACATCTGATTTCTCAGTCTGTGTAATGGGCCTTGCAAAGGTGGCTTCCAAGCAGGTCTAACCCCCCCATACACACAAACACATGCATAAGTGGATTAACTCCCCCCAAGCAAGCCCCTTCTATATAGACCTTTAGCCACTACTAGATCTCAAGGATGAATTTTTTAAAAATTAGTGAGGAACTAACCAATGCATGTCAGCTTTTAATTTTGATATAAGAACATTTTTAAACAAATGTTTCTCACCTTTTTTCAAAGCAAAGGCTGTTTTAACATCCCTAAAGTGAGAATAATATAATCTCAGGATAAATCATAGAAATTCAGTTTTATGATAGTCCCGCAATATTGCCTTTATGTTTTCTTAGTTTCCATGCATTGGCTTGGGTTCTCAGATCAGCACAAGGGAACTAGTGGGTCAGTGTTAGACAACAAAAATGGCTGGAATTTCTCACCCCAGCAAGAGTAACCCAGGCCCTTCTTTGAGTCGTTCCTTGGATTGTGATGCTTCTTCCTAGTGCCAAAATACAAACTTTATTTTTTCCCTCTTCTAGACTGTAAGCTCTTCAAGAATAAATAGCATATTCTCCTTGATACCATTAGCCTGGTCTCGAGTTTGAAAGAGGCACGATGAAAAGGTGTGAATGAATGATGCAGTTTTAGAAAATGTTAAGGAACTGAGGAATCTTAAGGGTGAGATGCTCCACCCGTGTGGTGAACAAGGAGCTCAGGGGCTGGGGGAGGGCCAATAGGAGCACCATGAGCCAGGTACCAAAAACATCTGGAAAGACCGAGAGGAACTAGAAAATTGGTACATTGCAGCAATGAGCATGAGCAGATGGTCTTGTGGCCTGATGGCAGGAGCCTTGGAAGAACAGGGATATTTGAATGAGGATAGAGGACGTGGCAGTTGGAGCCTTCAGCAGAGGTTTGGGGAGACAGACCCTCTCTTGAAGGGCTGTAGGATTAGCAGCAGCCTTTGCCAGGAGAGCCAAGGCTGAATTCTGTTAGGAGGGCATGCCCTGAGGAGAGGTGGGACTGGAGAACGCCTTTGTTCTAGATCTGCTTACTCAGGAGGAGAATGTAGCAGAAAGAGTTCCTGTTCACTCAGCAGGAGCAGAGCAAACAGAACCCATGGAGAAGGCCAGGAGGAAGGGGCAAGAGAAATTGATACCCGGGGACCTTGTTAAAATGCACATCCTGAATCTGTGGGTCTGGATGGAACCTGAGGCCCTGCCTTTCCCACCAGCTCCCTGGCTCTTGGCCTGATGATCACACTCTGGGGCAAGTGTTTCCATGATGGACAAGTAGGGTGTTTATTGGGACCCAGAAAGCCTGAGTGTAAATTAGAATATTGGTGGAAAGATCTTCTTTCACAGCTGATTGTTTCTGCTGCCGGTGATAGTAGGGTTTCTCGATCTCGGTACTGTTGACATTTGGGGCTGGATGTTTCGTTGTGGTGGGGCCTGTTCTGGGTGTGGTGGGATATTTAACAGCCTCGCAAGCCCTGATCCACTAAACACTGGTAGCTCTAAAGTACCCCCCTTCCCAGTTATAACAACCAAGAGAGTCTCAAAACATTGTCAGAGTTCCTCTAGGGGACCCAGTCAACCCCATTGAGAATTAGTGGGTCAGAGGGAAAATGAAGTGCTCTTGCTCCATCTCTCCCTCTTGTCTTCTTGAACCATGAGACAGAAATGACAACTCAGATATGCTCAAACCACAGCATGCTTTCCACTCTTTCAGCCTTCAGAAATGCCAAGAAAGTGTCTGCTTTAATTTGACAGCCCGATTACTTTGAGTCCTCAACACAGACCAGAGCCTCGTCCTCATTTACTTACAGTTTTAGTAGAACAGTAGAGACATTTCTTTCCAAGAAAACGTTGGCCAAGGAACCTAACATCATTTTAAGTCATCACCACACACCCACCAAAATTCTGAGATAAAATGGAAACTCCATAATCTATTCTCACGATAATGGTATCAGTAATTCACTCATGGCCTCTAAGAATTTCCTTTTATCCGCTCCCTACCACGTTTAACTTTTGTTACACGACCCCTAAAAAGCTTTCCAGCTACAAGGTCACTCAGTTGACCATCTCAAAAATCCTGACAAGGGGACATATGGGTTTACTTTTTGTGGTGGTTATAGTTATTTCTGCTTAATGAGTTGAGAAAACATCTCAAGGTTTTAACCCTGGCTTGAATCTTAGGGCTGAGGCATGTTTAATGGAAAAGCACTTCATTTATACCACATGATGAACATGCACTCAGAGAATCTGAGGGCCCCACACTGTACAATCAGTTAAACTTTCTCTTAAAGCCAAAGAAAACTTATATCCAAACAAGATTTTGGTCTCAAGCTAAAACAAAAATGTACATCATGTTGAAAACTTCTCCAAGTGCTACAGTTTAATAAGCAATGTTGTGTTTTTACTGGACAGGCATGTATCTAGCCAAGCATTCTTTGCATTTTTCCCAGGATTTAGTCATGAAATCATTTGAGACATATTACAAGGATAAAATGTGTACATATCTGATAAAGGGCAACAATTTTTTTTTTTTTACTATGTAATTCCATCAAGAGGGAAAACTAGTCTGTACCTACACGTGCATACAAATGCATGTGTGTGCAAATGTGTGTATGTTTACACTCCAACACATAGATGTGTGTGTGTACAGGTGTGTAGTCTGTTTCTGCCTCATGGAGTGTATGTACATACATACATGTCTGTATATAGTTTTTTTACATTAGAGTCACACACATATATATATGTATCATTTCACCCTCGAGTATGAGAATTTGGCTTCTTTAGGCATTGTTGCTTTTTGTTAGTTTTAAATTAGATATCTTAGGCCTGTCCTGGATTTAAATAACTTTGATATTAAATATGTAACAATTTTTATTTGTGCCTGCGTGCCTATAAAATCTTTAGCAATTCAAGTCCAAGTGTGTTTGGGTCTGATTTATCTAGGGCATTGAGATAGCAAAGATGTAGATTCTTTGTGGGGTCAGGACAGGGGCAGGGTTGGGGGGTGGTGTCCATAAAGTTAGACGTGGGTACGTCTTTGTTAGCTGTGTCACTGACCAAAGGAAGGAGGAAAGTGAACCCAGATGTTGATTTTTTTTTTTTAAAGAAAAAGCACATTTTCAAAACAGATCGACATAAAAACAATCTGTGGTAGAGTCTAAAGAACAGTGGACTTGGATTTCTGGATTTGAGTCCTGGCTCTGCCTCAGACTTGATATGTGATCTTAGGCGGGTCACTTAGCCTCAAGTTCCTCATCTGTTAAATGGGGATAATAAAATCCAGCATAGTGGTGGTTATGAGGATTCAGTGAGATAGTATATAAAACTGAGTGAACCTTGGAAGGATTATACGAAAAATATCAAGTGGGTTTTTTTTCTTCCAGATATTCTTGTGTGAGTGCTTGTCAACATATATGTAATTATAATACCGAGTCAGACTAATTTCGGTAGCAGATATGGAAATAGTAAATTGAACAATAAGTTCACTGGAAACTCTGGGACAGTAATGGATTGATAATATGGACCTGTACATGTAGTGATGAAAAGTTCACCGCTCATACAATTCTGCAGTACTCCTATTTTTCTTAAGAAAAAGTTGGAATGAGTGCCATTATTGTGCTGATGGAAGGTACTGGCTTGCAATAAAAGGGAGGTATGATTTGTACCATTTGCTGGTTTCTGTGATGTAAATACTCCCACCATAACTGATTTCACACTACCGATGAGACGTTACTGAACATGACATGGGAAGAGATGTGCGGTGGTACACCGTTGTATAGCAGTTCCAACTTACAGGACAGAAGTTATTGACCTCAAGCACATAGATGTTAGTAAGAGAGAGTAAAATAATTAGGAAGTGATAAGTTTTCATATAATTTTATTATTGTCTATTTATGTCATTATTTATTTGTAGTTCATATAATTTAATTTTTAATTGTTGACCATGTTTAACCACAGGCTCACAAATTTAACAGCTAGCTCTCACAGACTGTACGAGCTAGCTCCAATGTGCCACTGTTTCTCTTTGGCAACATTAAAGAACAAAATTGTGCCATAATTAGCAACTTCAGGGCTATCCTGGAAAGCTGCTTTGGAAATGCAGTCGTGAATGAATTTTTGTTTCTGTGGACTTTGGATGAGCCATTTACCCTCAAACCCACATTCTCTGCTGCATTTCCCTTTGGCTAACAAAGTGAGCATTAAAAAAAAATGGTTTATACAGCTAGTTATGAGGGCTAGTATTTGAATTAGAGCTAATATCTGAAAGATAGTAAAGACTTAAACAGCTGAATTTTTGTAGGATTTCTTCTGCATTGGTCATTAAGAGCGGAATCTTGAATATATTTTCAAGGAGAGAAGAATGTTTTTTGTTTGTTTGTTTTGTTTTTGTCTTTATTTTATTTTAGCCGTAAGAAAGTCTAGGAAGAAATGGATGTTGGGGAACAAAGGAGTGACATTTTAGCCCCTTATGATGTACCTGCTTGGAGAAGGGGTACCAGCCTGTAGGTGACCTGTTCGTGTTTCTGTATTAAAAGATTACATTGTCCATGACTAGTGTCTGGCCAGCCTCATTCTACAGTGGAGAATTTGAGAAGCCTAGTTAGGAGTGCAAAAAAATTGTAACAACAGTCCTTAATATATAAACCGTCAAACGGTCTAAAAGCCAAAGGAAACGGTATTTCAGATACTGAATTGACATATTCCTAGAAGTGTTTCAGGCACTGGGCTTATCTTGAAGAGAGTCTGAGAAGACAACAGAAACGTAGGGACTCCTGATAAATTTGTACCAAGAACAGGTTGGTGGGCTTGGGGGTGGATAGGAAGGGATTGCAGGAAAAAAGATGCTTCTATTGTTTCCATATTTAAATCCTACATTGAAAATGTATTATACTTTATTGTAGATTAATTTTTTTTTAAACCTTGGAAAATTCAGCCACAAATGCAAACCAAACACTGTAGCGCATTTTGTTTTTCTGAGCAGGACCTAAGACATCAATGACCTAAGCTCATGATCTCCAAACACACTGGTCATATATTATGAATTTGGTAGACATATTTGCAGCCAAATTAAATGGTGGTAGAGTCTCTCATTCTAAAAACAACCCACTGTAATTCTGTCTGATCATTTGAAGGTCGTATGTTGTTTTTTGTGTTAGGGAAATACGTAAGCTTTTAGTAGTTCTAAAAAAGTACTCTTCAGCAAGCAAAAAAGGCAGTTTGCTATTGTGTTTTGGTTTATGAATTCACATAGATAAAATGCTTTAAGATTTTGGCAAAGAGATTCTTATTTCTTTGGGTAGTAGTTACGTGAAGGGGAGCCCTGGGACATCTTATGATCATGGTCCCACCTCCTGAATTTTTGATTCAGTAGGTTTGGAGTGAGACCCTAGAATTCACATTTCTAACAAGTTTCCAGATGATCGTGAAGCTGCGGGCTCCGGGGACCACATTTGAGAACCACTGCCTTGTGATTTTCGAGACAAGGGATGGGTTGAAACAATGTCCACCCAAACAGTAAGCTTCGTAAAGTGGGGTCATTAACAACACATCAGGACTTGAGGACTTTGAAGAGTGGGAAGGGGACTAGGCCATTTTAGCAACACTTGATTAGCAGCTGGCAGCTATCCAATTATATCTGCTCCTCAGCGCAGGTTTGTAGGATTTCCAAGATTAGCCCTTTTCTGTGTTCTTAGGGATCAGCTAGCCAGACAGAGTGCTGTCTTTGTTCCTAGCAACCTACCGCACATGCCAGGTCTCTGCTACTAACATTGGAATTTCCCCCAAGTTGAACAAGCTGACAATGGCCATCTGAAAAGAAGAGAGAAGGCAGCGAGATTATTGACGATTGCTGATTACTGCTGTATCTGCTGCCACCCAGGCAGACATTCTCAGGTGTGTTTTTTGATCACCTCTGGAAAGAACTCCATATTTCCTTTGGCAGATCAGAGCATTTTCTGCCATCAAGCTTTGCCCCTCCAATTAAAGTCACCCCAATGGAGGCACTGATCCTGCCACCTGGTTGCTGGGTTTTCAGTCCTGGAACCGGTCCCTGGAGTGCTGGGGAGAGGAGACACAGGCCTCCAGAGGCCAGGTGGAAATATGAGCACTGCAAGGTAGAGCCCTGCCTTCTGTCTGGATGCTGAGCCCTGAGGGTAGAGAAGCAAAGAGTCTGGAAGGAAGGACAGGCCTGGAGGCCACAGCAAAGCCCTGTAGTCATCTACTGCTACCCACACCCTCCTCTTGCCAACAGGACCGTGGGGTTAAGAGTCTGGTTCATAGGATATGTTGCTTTTCCCACAGTCAGTGGGAATGAATGTGCCTCCCACACACTCTCCTGCCAGGGAACTCATTAGACTCCAGAGTTGCAGTTAAAGCCCTACGCTGGAACTGCTGTCCTGGGCAGGAAGGAACACATAACAAGTTCATGAATCATTGTTATCCTTAAGTTTCTTCTGTCACGGAGAGTGTGTTAATTTTAAAAAGTGGATCCCAAACCCAGCTGATCAGATTCCCTTGGGGAATTATTTTTAGTTTCTCGTTCCTATGGACCAGCCCAGCAAATTCAGGTTCGGTAGGTCACTGGGGGACATCTGGGAATCTGTGTTTACTGAAAGGCCTTCTGATGATTCTGATGGGCAGCTGTGTTCAGAAACCTTTGATTTAATGGCGCCTTATTTTGATGGCGATGGTTATGCTGCTGTGGCATGGCTGATGGATTAAATATGATTGAGAGAAAAGCTTCTTTTGTTAAGAAAGTAACCCATAACTATAATCTCACTACCAGTTTTGATCTGAATAGTGTCTTCTACTTTTCAAAAGATTGTCATAAGTATTTTTTTTTTTATCCTCACAATTTTCCCGGATGGTTAGATGACATAGTATGTATTATAGGCACCATGTTCCATTAGATACAGCTGAGGAGCTGAGCCAGAACTAGAACCCACCCTTCTGGCTGCCTGTCTAGTGTGCTTTCCCTTGTACCATCTTTGCTACTTGCTTTGCTTGATTGTGTATTTGTTTTTGAGTTCTTGGATCTATTTCGTCTTGCTTTTCAAGAATGGATCACCACCAGTGCCACGGATAATCAGGCCTTGCGTGGAGGTAGGGAAGCCAACCTGGAAAACAGGGAGAGCTGGAAGCTGAGGTAGATGCAAAAGGTCTGACAGCGTGGGTTCTAAACTGGGGAAGGAGCAGGGTTCATCTGCTTCAGGAGTGGGTAGTTATAATAAGCCACAGTATAAAATCAGGTGCCAGAAGGCTGCACAATTAATAAAGGAAAGATATTTGCATGCATAGTGTTAGCGAAAGTCCCAGTAGAATCCAAGGTCCAGAGTGTGGAGGGATTAGTCAGGAGGGGGTTAGGGGCAGCAGCTGTTGAAGACATAGTAATGAGAACCTCAGACTTCAGAGATAAGAATACCGTTGCCAGAAGTTCCTGGGGAGTAAAGCAAGAGTCTGGGGTCATCGGTCAATGATCTTATAATTAGAGCCCTAGCATGAGGATCGACCTGAGTCTGCAGGTTGAGACCCAGTGCTAAGGTTAAAGCCCAGGAAGCTCAGGTGAGCCAGGCATTACATAGACAACATTCCATGACCTTGAACCAGCCTCACTATCCTCATCTGTAAAGGGTTGGCAAGTTAATCATCTGTGTATATTCCCTGCAACAAGGAAATCTATTTTTGGCAAGTGAATAGCAAGAACACGCCTTAGCACAGCGAGTCTGTGCAAGGGGAACGTATACAGGACTCCTTAGCACGAATCCTGTGTTAGTCACATCACTGCAGGTGACACCTCCTTTTGTACTGAACAGGTTGAGCCATTAGTTGCAGCACAATGAACATGCCATCGAACCATGAGCCCCGTGGGCTGGTTCCACTCAGTTGAAATAGAGTGAATGAGTGCCCTGTTAGTCGTGGGACTCCTGAATGTTAAGTTAATGCTTGCCATTGACCTTCTTCTCTTGACTGCTGTTTTCTTTTTCTCCAAAAGGAAAATGAACAGAAGGTGTGTCACATGCTAGCTTATTATCTGCCGCGTAGTTCTTGTAGTGAAAGGAGTGCCAGTAAGCTCAGAAACCCTACTGCCTCCCCTCATTCATTCATTCAGTAGCTTTACAGCTTAAGGAGATATGAAAATTAAGGGCTCTCAAAACCGAAGGAAATCAGATGAAATGGGGAAGCCGGTATACAGATAATGTGACGCACAATGTCTACCGTTTAGAGTTCGTCCTTCGGTTGCTTCTGGGACTGTGTGCTAGATGCAGATTTTCCATATATTTGCTTTTTAATCTAGGCACATAGGATGGAGGAAAAGAGAAGGATGATGCATGGTAATCATACAAAGGGAAGTGGCATTGGCCAGCGTGGGCAGGACAGACACAATTGAATAGGAATTCTCTTGTTCTGTTTTTAAGGAACAATGATGGTGATAATATTTCTCACAGTCATCTATCTAGAGCTTACTTGTATCTATAGTTTTATTTCATTTTATCTTCCTGACACATCCTTGAAGTATCGAGAGATGTTGTAGGATACAGGTGATCTTGGATTAGAAAAGTTTAAGACCCCATAAACAGAGGCAGGAGAATGCTACAGCAAGTTCGCGAAGTTGAACATTCCATGAGCTGGGGGTGTGGTTAGATCTCATGGCCCCCCAGAGTCTCTTCTTTCCCTAATCCCATTGAATCATTTCAGCTGTGTGGTCTGAGCCATAAAATACTGATAAAAATCACTTGGGAAATTCCCAACTGTGGCAATAGCAGTCTTTCCTTAAAAGGTACATGCTAGATCTCATCTAATATATTTAATTTGAAGAAGCAGATTTTCCCCTGCACCCTTTCTTCAAAATTACAATTTCCTGTGGTCTTCTTGGGTCTTGAGAGAGTCCATACATCTTGTGGATATAGATGCTATTTAGTGTTACTCGAAGAAAAAAGCATGTGATCTTTAGTTGCTTCCAGGAATTCCATGTGTTCTTATGTGAAGAATTGCTTGCTCTCAGGCAAGTTCTCTATTTTAGTAGCAGAGACCTTGGCAAGTCAGTTAAGAATACATATTGCAGCTGATGGAATACTTCCAAGAAGTGCAGCTGGCAGGAATACCTGGGGACCTACAGCCCGTTCTACCTTTTGACTGCAGTTGTTAGGAGCTGACTCTGCTTAGAGACTCCTCCGGTGGTCAGGGCTCTGCCCCAGCTCCTGGGTGTGGGGGGGTCTTCATTCTCCCCTGTGCCTGGTAGGCTTTGGGCTAGTTTCATCATAAGAAAATGGAATAATTTAATGGTCAAGTGTATGGACATGGGGTCACAGGAACCTGGGGTCACATCAAGGCTCCCTCATTTACTGGTAAATGACTTCAGTTGCTTCTTTTCCCAGAGTCCCAAGTTTCCTCATCTGGAAGTAAACCACCACCACCACCACCAACAACAACAACAACAAAAAGTGCTTGTCAAATAGAAATGTCTTCAAATGAAGATTCAATCACATATTAGATGTAAAGCTCTTAGCGCATTATCTGGCATGTAGTAAGTGCTCAGTAAATGGTAGCTCTTAGTTTTATTGCAGATAATCCTCAGATACAGGACCATTGACAGAGCCTCATAATAACCTGACTAGATATTTTATGCAGAGAAAAGAATCAAATACCGAAGGGCCCTAGGACAGTGCCATTTGCTCTAGAGTTTCAAGTGACAGTGTTTTGCGATGAAGCGGCACAATGTTCAACTTTGCACACAACTCTCTTGTATATTACAATACAACTAGTGCTCTCCTGGGCTCTTCCCACTGACTTCCAATAATATCTCTAAGTTATTATGCTCCAGAATATACCCCCTTCACCTTTTCAGGTATCCTCTGGGAGGGTGACATCTGCCTTGGTTGAGAACCACTGGAAAGCATAGTCTGAGCTTGCCGGTAGCAAGGTACCAGCTCCACTTCAATGGCCAATGGAGTGTTCTGATACATTGAGCATCCAAGAGAAGTCCCTGCCTCTCTCTGTTGTCTGTTACGTTCAGTGCCCAGATATAAATAGTGCCTCCAGAGAGTCTATAGCCAGACTTTCTGATCTTCCTGCAGAGAGTGATGGAAGTTTACCAAGGGAGGGAAGAGAGTATCAACTTAAACTTTGCTTCGGCTTCATCTTCATGCACTGAACAGGGCTCTGATGATTAACCTTGTTTTGGAGTGCTGGTCCATGATCGCCAATGGATCCATGTGTGCCCTGATTTCCTTGATCAGTCTGCAAATCAAGAATTTGCTTGATCCCTGTTCCAGAAGCATTTATTTAACAAACTAACATTTATTAAGCATCTGCTATATGTCAGACATATCAGACATATCATAGTGTCATGTCTAAGGCATGGCCCTTGTCTTCAAAGAAATAATAGCCTAGGGTAAGAAACCGATATATGTCAAAATTATCTAAGAGAGTGGTATCATGTTCGCATTTAGAGTAATTCAGCCCGTCAGCCTAAGGAGGTATGCTAATTGCTTTATATGGTTGTCTTTCAGTCCTAAAGTGCATTTCATTATTTATTTGAAGTTTACTCCCACTGTACTCTTTACAGAAGCTATTTTTCAGAGCTGTATAACCAGGGAGCTGTTATCAGTATCAGAGACCCAGCTCCTGTGCCTGGATGCGGCAGGTCAGACTCACTTTGGGAATACCCATGTTGGCTCTGACGACATTGCAGGGATGCACAATACCCCAGCAAGGCAATTGTTTTATCATAGGCTTCTCCTTATGTTCTTTTATGTAAGAGTTTTAAGTTGAGGTTCAGTCTGATCTGAAAGGGGATGTTTAAGTTCACGGTAGAACTGTTCTAACCATCGTGTGCCTTTGCAAATATGTTAAAATGTTCTCAGCCACCTCCAGTCTTGAACTCCCAATTTCCATGGTTAACGGGCTGTCACCACTACCCGGCATCTACAAAGCAGCAGCGAGAGCAATGCAGAGAACTCGATGTCGATATCATTAAAAGCAGCTGACATGTTGTCATCTCAGGAAGGGCAGGCTGGCAAGGAGGAGTGATTGATGAGAACTTTGTGGAACAACCTTTGCTTAATTATTTTTGCATAGATTCCTGAATTGGTGGCTTCTCTGACGGGAATAAAAATAAAAATCCTATAGCACAGACTACTTTAGTGCCTGGAATTTGTCATTTCACAAGAGGATTACTGCTTGTACTTTTAGAACCCCAAACATCTGTCTCTACCTAGAAATTCTTTATCTTGTTGAAGATTAATATCGTAGAGGGTGAAGGAGAGGACAGACTTCAACCAAGAATGAGATAGGAATGATTGCTGGTGATAATCAGTTGAGTGGGCTGTAGCCCCATGTCAGGAGGGAAAAATGTATTCGAGATTAGCACATTATCAGGAAAATGCTTGGGCTTATCTTTTTCTTTGAATAAGTTGCAAGCTGTTTCTCTTCTTTCACTGAGCAAAGTCAGAAGCTGAACCAGTAGTCAGAAAATGTTGAAATGTCAGCCGGAGAACCTTATTTTTGTACGTCTGTTCAAGTCATCAAATCAGCTGATGGTTCTTGACTACCTACTCTGTCTAGGGAATTAAAGAGAACCTTCAATGCCAAGTTAAAGATTTTCAACTATCTAAGAGATAAAGTATGGGAACTCAAAACACTGAGTTTGAAAGAAGCTCATGCCTCCTTCTTCCTGTATTCCCTGTGGGAATGGCATTAGCCACACTAGAAACCCCCATTTTGCCCCTCCCTGTGTCCAACTGTTGGATAACCATCTGTCAGTTCCACATGCTTGTATCTCCCCCAGCCTGTGCCCTGCTCATGCTGCCTGCCCCTTCACCAGGCCAGACCTCATGGTATCTCAGCAGCTCTACAGCAGGGTTCTCCTGATGTTCTGGGCCATTTCTGTCCCATCTCTACCCTGTGGCCAGAGAGAGCTTGGTAATCTGCAAAATATCCCTGCTGACCCCTTCTCAGATTCTCAAGAGTATCGGGAGATGTCTTGGGTGTGGAGAGACATGACTTACCTCTTTCCCTCCTCCCCATACTCCACACTTGAACTTCCCTGAATGAGACTTGTTCCCTCATGTAACTCTGCATGTCCCTGTACTGTTTGCTGCCTCTCTCTGGAACCGTGTGGTTTAGGGTTTCATTCAGTAACTTCTATTTATTCTTCAAAACTAACATTGCTGTCACCCCCCAAAGCCAGCCTCGACTTTCCCCTCTTCTTACTGGCTTAGTGTCCTAGGGCGGCTGTAATAAAACACCACCAATGGGATGGCTTAAAACAACAGAGAATTATTATCTCACAGTTCTGGAAGGTGGAATTCCAAAATCTGTGTGTCAGCAGGGCTGAGTTCCCTCTGAAGTCTGTAGGGAAGAATCTGTTCCATGCCTCTCCCAGCTTCTGGCAGTGGCTTGCTGGCAATCCTTATTGTTCTCTGCCTCACTCGTCACATGGCATATTCCCCTTTGTCTGTCTGTCTATGCCTAAATTTCCTCTTCTTATAAGGACCCCAGTCAGACTGGATTAAGGGCCCAGCCACCTCTAGTATGATGTCATTTCAACTTGCCCAGTTCCATCTCTAATGACCTGATTTCCAAATAAGGTCACATTCTGAAGTACTAGGGATCAGCCCTTCAAAATACCTTTTTGCTGGGGGAACTATTCAGTCCATAATACTAGGTCGTGGCATTGTTCCCTCCCATGGAGCTCATGTAGGATTTTCACCGTCCCTTCACACTGACCACCTTCAGAACAGGAGCTCTGTCTTTCAGACCTTCTACTTTGTGTGTCTGGGACAGAGGAGGCAGCCAGTAAACATTCAGTGCATGGATGATTCTTAGGAGCTGAGCACAAGTGGGAATGGGAGATACCACACACTTCCATTTCTTTCCATCTTTGCCATTTATCCTGTCTCATGTCTCATAGTCATGATCCTCCAAGGAAGATCACACATTGTCATTAGAGAATTTTCTGGAAATTATCCCAGGTTCACGTTTTTTATCATGCACAGCGTCATGTGGGAGAGTTCATTTTTTAACTTTCCATTGTGTTAACATATATATACAGTTCAAATTTTCCCCTTTTAAGCACTTTCACCTAATGCCATGCCCTGGTGTTAATTACATTCACGATGTATTGTTATCATTGCCACCATCCATTTCTAAAATTTTTCTTTACCCCAAAGAGAAATTTTGTTTCCAGCTAAGCAATAAATCCCCATTCTACCCCTTGACCCCTGGGCCCCTAGTAACCTGTAATCTACTTTTTGACTCTATGAATTTACATGTTCTGGCTATTTCGTGTAGGTGGAATCATACAGTGTTTGTCCATTTTGTCTGGCTTATTTCACGAATCAACATGTCTTCAAGGTTCATTATGTTGTCACATGTGTCGGAACGTCATTCTTTTTCACAGCCGAATAATGCTCATTGTGTGTCTATACCACATTTTGAGTCTCTTTTCACCAGCTGATGGACATTTGGGTTGCTTCCACTTTGGGACTGTTGTGAATAATGCTATGATGCACATGAGTACACACAAAAAATATTGGAGTCCCTGTCATCATTTCTTTGGGGAATATATCTAGGAGTGGAATTGCTGGGTCACATGATAATGAGTGGAATTGCTGGGTCACGTGGTAATGAGTGGAATCACTGGGTCACGTGGTAATGAGTGGAATTGTTGGGTCAAGTGGTATTGAGTGGAATTGCTGGGTCACATGGTAATTCTATACTTAACTTTTCTGAGAAACCGCCAAATGGTTTCCCACAGTAGCTGTGTTGTTTTACACTCCCACCAACAATGCACAAGGGTTCCATTTTCTCTACATCCTCACCGACACTTGTTTTCGGTTTTGTATTTGCCTTGTTGTTTTGTTGTTGTTTTATACTGGCTATCCTAGTGGGTGTGAAAGGAAAAGTATTTTTTTAAAGCTCTGACTAGCATGGGAATGTAAAGAAAGTAAAAAAAGGCTGCTGTATGTAAAGAATGCACACAGTTTTCTGGCAGTAAAGGGTACTGAATAATCTTACTATTCAAACTGTGGTTTCAAAAATACCACTTTAGAAATCGTAATTGGGTACGTGACCCCCTTGTGTTACTCATTTGTGCGAAGTAGAATTTAAGGCAGGGCACAGAGAGAATACAGTCTACATATGTTCTGCAATCTTGGCATGGTCATTTGAAAATATCTGGTATCAATTGGCATTTGCTGGTTTTCTCTTCACAGATTAGCAAGGTTGCCCCTAAATTTCTCTTTCAGTGGATAATTCTTTTATTGACTGAAATTTATGATAGTAAAATGCAGTATCCCGGATCTGGCTTTGCAGTCATGAGCTTATCAATGGCAGCTTAATCTTTTCTTTATGTGCTGGCACGCTGGCCTTTTCTTCACTGGTCCAGAGAGGATTCCAGGTCAAACTGATTCTCTCATTCTTCAGTCCCATCATGTTTTTGGCGAGGGCAGGGAGTGTATCTCACTCTTCTTTGTCTCCAGGCTACTAGCTCAGTGCCTGGCACTTACCTGTTAGATGAATAAATTATTTTGGTAAATCTATTAGCAGAATGATCAAATGACCATCAACAGGGAAGAGTGTGGGGGCAACTATATTTTAAGAATAATATTTTAATAAGTGGTGAGTTACTTGAAGGTAACTCCCATGTTAATTATCATCAGTAATGGATGAAATATATTGAGCATTTACTATGAGCACTAAGTTCTGCCTTTCCATTAAGTGAAAGATTAAATTTTATAGTTAAAAAAAAAGAAATGTAATTATAAGTTTATTTAGAACCATAAGGGGCTAAAGTAGAAGATTGGTATGACAAAGTATTCCTAAGTAGAGGTCCCACCAGCTCTGTTTACATTAATATGTAATAGTATATTAATATGTAGGGTGTGATTTGCCAAGAATAAGAGAAAAATATAACAAATCATAAACACTTGCACTTCTCCCCTTCTCTCGGTGACTAAGGAGTACTGTTGTGTACTTGCTCGCTTGGCCTGCTGTTGGTTGTGAGCTCAGAGAGGTGAATGGCCAAACTGAGTTTCAGCCAAATTGCTCTTTAAGAGAAAAGATGGTGGTGGGTGGGGAGAGAGGTAAAAAGGACAGAGAGAGCGGGAGGGTTGGTGAGACAGGAAGCAGCATGGGAACAGATGCCCCCTGAAGGGACTTGAGAGGTGTGGAAAAGGTCTTCGGAAGGCTTCTGTGGTGGTGGTGGGGGGTGCATGTAACCCTAAGCCCCCCAGGGGTTCAGTGGAAAGAGCTCAGCTCATAGGCTCTAGATTTGGATCCTCGTTCCTGGCTCGGCAATTCTTATATTCTCTGGGACCCTGGGAAATTCTCTTAAGCTTTCTGAGCCTCAGTTTTCTGATCTGATAAATGGGCCTGATGCCCATCCGAAAAAAAGTGGTGGTGGGTTTAGAGGGAAAGATGCGTGTGGAAGTGCTCTGTGAGTGATAAAGTGATACATGAATATAAGGTTTGCTGTTGTTAGGACCCAAGGCAGTGTCTGAGTTAGGACATATCCGCCAAGTGGTACCGCGGGAAAAGAGTTTCCTGGCAGTTGGGCAGGTGAGGCACACGTAGGCTTTAGGACTTACCTTGAACCTGGAACAGTAAAACCATTGTGGATAGGTGGCAGATAGGGAGTGGCCTGAGAAGCTGCACACAGCCAGCAGTGGAGGTGGGGAGGGGCAGTGAGCAAGCCTGGTGGCTGGAACCTGGGCTCCTGGGGCCTGAGATTGCACCACCTACCACGGGAGTAGGAGAGAGAGATTTTGGAGCTCACGTTTCCTACATTGAGCTAAATGGCACTGTAACATGCACATGCTGTGCTTTCTGATGATGCTTTCATCAGAAGAATGCAACAACTCATCTAGCCATGGAAACCAGTCATCACTCCCTAGACACACCATGTCCATTCATGCTAGTATTGTCTCATGCGCACTTGTCACTGTTGGTCACCATGCCGCCCCCTCTCTTAGGGGAACTGCTCCCTTTCCAGGTTCAGCTCAGATCTGATGGTCTCTGTGCCGTATCCCAGACGGCAGCCTCCCCTCGCTCTGCCTGCTTCTGCAGATGCCCTCACACTTGCCAGCCTTTCCGCTCTCTGCCCCAGAGTCCCTGTAGCTAGATCACGGGGTATTGAATGGTTTATTGGGCGTCTGTCTCCCCACAAGACCATGGGCTCATAGAAGACGGGCTAAAATCTGTGCAGCTGTGAATCCCCCAGTGCCGGGCTTAAGCTGTCGAGTCTGACCCGGGCAGAGAGAGGGAGGAAGTTCTATACGCTTTTTCCACAGGAAGGCACATCCCTCACTTTGTCAATGGGAAAAGCACTGTCCTGGATTAATGTGAGGAAGTGCTGGTGGGAATTGAGTGTGACTCTGTGACCAGTCAGGAGACCTGTGCACAAAGGTGGTTTAGGGAGTGTGCCTTGTTCAATCTAGTGTTACCTTTTACCTTTTTATTTTTTTGAGGTAGACATATTTTGGGTTTTTGGTAGAAAACAAAAGGCATGTTGCTGTTTGGATTTTATTTATTAAAATATGCAAGATTTTTTTTGTCATTTAAACGCTCTTGTCCTCTCACCCTCCCCTACCCCCAACTTTCTGCACTATTAATTTTCTAAACTGGTCCTGTCTCTAAAAAGCAAAGACTTTCAAGGGAATCAATTCCACAATGGGTAAGATGACTAATATTCCATTATCAATTGCAATTAGTGGATCCTGGATTCAGGATGTTTTAGGTTTATTTTGAATAGACTTCCACTCCGTATAGCTGGAAAGATCTTTTAAAGTTTTAAAGTTCTAAGCGTAGACTTATATCAATCATTATAGAAATGGCAGTGGCTGTTAGATTGAATACTTTATCCAATGTTACTCCTATCAGTTGCTGTTTTTATTTTTTTTATTTAACCATGAAGGAATTCTATGGTATAATTCTTGAGGACACTGGAAATAAACTGAAGGGAGCACTCGAGCAGATGAATGAGTTAATGAAGGAAACATTTTTCTGCATGTTTCTTTGTGTACTCTTCACCTTTGAAGAATGTCTGCATTCTTGCACACAGGGAGTGCTAAAAACTTCCTTGAGTTACGTAACTGCTGTGTGACGAGCCTTTTAAATCGAACAGTTCTAAAGACAGGCTGTTTTGAGACCAAAAAGGAGAATTTGGTGACAGCACTTTTTTTTTTATTAATAAAAGTGAATTCAGGGTTTGCAAACTATTAAATGTCAGAAAAAATAATGTGAATGGTGTGCTTAAAAAATGTATTTTTGCATGATCGGTTTTTTATGAAATAAAGCTCTCGTTTTTAAATGAAAGGGTAAGTAATAAGCTGGTGTGATTTCCTCTTACCCTGAAGAAAATCGGTGTGCATGCACATCTTTCCATCAGGCCCCTGACTCCGCTCCTTCCCCTCCTCCCCGCTGCTGCATCCCCTCCTCCCCATTCTGCTATACAGAAGGCATTGCTTCCACTGCTTCCATAGAAGAGCCTGGTGCGGGGAGGGTCAGAGGACCCCTCTCCAGTTGTGGGATCTGAGCTCAGGCCTTTCACCTCTCCAGCCAGGCCTGGTTTGCTGCTTCATGTAAATCATTGGGTGAGCATTATTTTAATGTCCCTTTCCAGCTCTCCCATCTGTGTCTTCACTGGGGGCAGAGAGCAGTTCCTCTTATTAGATCAGATATTGCCTTCATGGAATTGCAGTGTTTGGAGGAGCAGGGAGTCATTGGTCTGTTTAACCTGTGGTCCAGTCACATTCATTAAAAAAAATAAACTGATCAATCACAAGTTCTGCCAAATTAAGTGCACTTCTGTGGTTAGACAGCTTAGCCAGAACATAATCCCCACAAACCCTAAGCAAAAAATGTTTTTTTTGTTGCAGAAACACACGTGGGCATGAAGGAAGAATTGAGAGCTTTGGGGTTTTGCTCAGTCCAGAGTGTAATTATTTTTTCCTCTTTTGCCTATTGCCATTTCCTTAACATGACTAAAAAACATTTTTTTTTTCCCTAATGAAGCATGAGAATTGGTCGTATCCTGCCGGGGGGGTCCTTCCCAAGTCTTAAGATACTAAGGATTTCATGAGACCCATGTAAAGAATAGCTTCTTGAATCATTTACATGTTCCCCTTTTGTCAGCTTATGTAACCAGGCAGAAAATCTAATAATAAATGTGCTATTAGTGAAACAGGCACCATCCTGCAGGCAGCAGGACTGTTGGGTAAGAAACTTCAGTGCCCGGGGTTTTGTGGGTAGCATTAAAGTGTACAAGTTTTTGACGTGAAACTGGTATTGGAAAAATCTCCAGCTAATTGGACAGATCGTCAATTTTTATCAGGCTTCTTTTTTCTTCTTCTTTCCCTGTCGGGTCTTCGTTTCTCTTTTATTGAGGCGGAGGGAAACACAGAGGCCGTGGGCCTTTCTTTCAGAAGAGTATGTTTTCCAAAGCAAGTAGCTTGCCCTGTCTATCTCTATTCTCAAAGAAATATTTGTCTAATGCAAGCGGTACTGATCTGAGAGCGAGCCCTTAAAGTAGTTTCACAGGTGGGCACTAAATAGGAAAAACAAAGATACAAGCATTATTACCAGATGGGATTTATCTGTCACCATTCTAATGTTCCAAAATCTAATAGAAGGTTCTATCCAGGTCCCCAGAAATGGCTGTGATTATCAGAGTGTGAGAATAAGGAATAGAGAACTTTAAAAATCCCTCTACTTTTGTACCCAGGCATTAGGGAAGGTGGCGGGGGCGGGACATTTGGTGCACTGTGGGTGGGTACCTGTTAGGATCTATAGTAGATAAAGGCATTGCAGAATTATTGACAGCTCTTTCCTCAGGGACGCTTTTCCTGCAGATACTTGCTATGCGCCATAAATAGCAGAACTATAGTTCTTATAGTTTAAATGTCTGTGCTTAGGGAAAAACGTGCTCTCATATATAGTTCGGCCATCGGAATCGATGAAGTCAAACCTGGATAGTAACATTTCCCATCCAAATCCTTATCCCCTCCTGGTGATCCCAGAGCTTTAGTTACTCCTGTCTCCTTGCTTTGTTAGTCCTGGAGACAACGTCTAGGAACCACTAGGCTCTATTTGCCAGGGGAAGAGGGAAAAAGTCTCGCCTTTATCTAGCCATTGCCTTTCCCTGTCTCTTCCCTCTGCATTCTTTTCTTGCAGTCACTGTGTGGGTGAGTGGGTGTCTTTTGGCTGCCAGCACCAGCAATCTTCTCCTAAAACGAAGTTAGCAGGGCTCAGCTCCCGCCACCTACTCCTCAGGCCAGCTGTAGTTGGCATTTCCATGAGATAAAGAGAATGCCTGGGGATGCAGGCTAATGCCATGCTCTCCTCTCCTCCTTGGAAAAATGTAGGAAAATGTGCAGGTTTCAATGTAGGGGATATGTTGCTCAGATGTTTCTCTTCCTTCCAAGTTTCTCTTTCAACAGGTTCACCGTAATTTTATGTAGGAGAATTTACTCCTTTCATCCCAAGCCCCAGCTCATCTCCATGTCAGACATAAGTGTGGGCTGCTGAGCTTTGGGACACTTACCATCCAAATATCACAGGTGAAAAAACAACAACACAAAAACAAACAAACAAAAAGACAAATATCACAGATGACCTTTCAACACGTGTAATCCGGAGAAGTATGCCATTGATGATGCATCCCCATTTACACCCTGAGATATTTCCTTGCTAATTGATGCCCGCTTGGACCAATGGTATTTCATTGAGGTCCAGAGGTGCTCATTAAAAAGAACATTGGATTGTATCGTAGTTGTGCCTCATCATTATGAATCCAGGAAAGGGCTCTGTGGAACTTGTTATATAAGGCATTTATAGATTGTTAAATTAAAGGATTAGTGTTGTGCTAAACAATTTTCAGGTTAATCAGTTGTGGGAAACCAGATTTGATGCCTAAGCAGGCTTGCACTGTGGTTTTATAGTAGGAAAGTTGTTAAACTACTGTTTCTTTTAATAAACTCTCTAACTTGCTAATTGACTGTACTCTACAATTTTGCACTTAACTGCATATGGTCTTGTTCTCTAATTGTATCATGTGTGAGTCTTGTTTTTTTTTTCCAACTGGATTGTAAGCTCTTTTCTAGCAAGGGCGATGTCATATTTTTTCTTACCCCCATTTTAGAAGTTTCTGGTGCAATTCTGGACACAGAGAGCATAACGCATTTGTTTTCGGAGTGATTGCTACAGTTTTAGAATGCACCATTGCATGTATTATCACATGGGTGGTGTCATTGTGTTCCATGTAAAGTGTGTCATTTACAGAGAGACGCTGATATAATGTATCTCTTTGTAGTCAGGTCCAGGAGTAGGAATAGCGAGGGCATTAGGAGAAGGGTTGCTGCAATGGAGAACGTGATGTCAAATTAGAAACAGGTCTTTATCAATAGAGAAACGACTTCCCGGCTGCCCTGTGAAATAGCCTGAATCCCTTTGCTGAGAAATGTAGGCCGGGCAGGTCAGATATTAGCATTAGCCTTTCCATGAGGCAAATGGAAAATGGTATTTGTAAAATCTTTAGAAATGGAGATACGAAGGTCTAACTGGAAACTTTGGATCGTTCGTTAGCAGCGGCCAGATCATTTCTGTAGAAACCGCCCGTCCAGCATGTTCTCGTTTGCTAGCTGCCAGAATGCAATATACCAGAAACAGAATAGCTTTTAAAAAGGGTAATTTAATAAGTTGCTAGTTTACAGCTCTAAGGCCATGAGAATGTCCAAATCAAAGCAAGTCTATAAAAATGTCCAAATTAAGGCACCAACAAGAGGTTACCTTCACTCAAGAAAGGCCGATGAAGTTCAGGGTCTGTCTCACTCTCAACTGAGCATGGTGCATCTGCTAGCTTCCTCTCCAGGCCTCTTGCTTCATGAAGCTCCCCCAGGGGCGTTCTCCTTCTTCATTTCCAAAGGTTGCTGGCTCGTGGACTCTGTAGCTCTTGTGTCTCTGCAGCTCTCGTCATTCTCCAGCTTTCTCCAAAATGCTTCTTCTTTTGAAGGATTCCAGTAAAGTAATCAAGAAACCACCTGGAATGGGTGGAGTCGCATCTCCCTCTGTGCAAAAGTTAATACGCACAATTGAGTGAGACACATCTCTGTGGAGACAACCTAATCGAGTTTCCAACCTAGACTCCTGAATAGGGACTATTAGCAAATGGAATCCACTTTAGCCAAATTGACTGGTAAAATCCATTTCTAAGTTGGAGAGCTTTAACTCAATTTGTAGTTTCTTCGTAGCTCGCCCATCTGATCCACTTGTGATCCTCTCTCTTGTTCTCACTCAACTTCCTTTCCATCCTCTTCTTCCTCTCTCTTATCTTCTGCTTTTGATTTGTTTTTGGTTTTTTTTTTCTCCTTTCTTTCTCTTTGGTCTCGTCCCAGGACTGATGAGGCGGGGGCCGTGCAAGTCTGTACCAACTTTCCTTCCAAGGCACAATTCCCTGCATGATATTCAATTTTATGTTCCAATTTCTATTTTCTGATAGTCCATCCAGTTTAATAAAAGAATAGTGAGCTGAATTTGTAAAATAATCATGACTGATTCATTAAAAAGAATGGGATCAACAATGTGATGTATAGACAATTGACTTACTGACTTCTGGTTTGCCCTGGATCTAATCAAATAGTTATTCATCGATGTATAAAAAATTTTAGATGGTTTATTAGAGAAGGAGGTCAAAGAAATGTGCAAATTTCTGTCACCTCTTTAGACATAGAATTGAACCAAATGGAAACACTTATATCAATTCCATTACATATTGGTTTTATTTTTAAAAACAGATTAAAAAAAAAAAACCAGATTGGCAGTGGTGCAAGAGGTAGCTCAGTGTTAGAGTTCTCATCTGTCATACCGGAGACCCAGGTTGGATTCCCGGAGCCTGCACATGCCAAAACGAAACCAAACAAAACAAACTTTAGCATCTTACATGTCTTTTGCTATCACAGTTTTCTAACCTGATCAGCTAAAAATGGTACTGGTGTTAGCTAGAAATTAACATTTGTGAAGACTGTATCTTTCTGTATGGTACTGTAAAACTTACTCATGCACGTGCTTGGAAAAAGTCCAGTCTGATTAAAGAAAAGGATAGAAAAAACGTAACTATGTCATTTTTAGCTCATGTACTAGTGCATAGGTGTTTGAATAGACAAGTATTCATTTTTAATTAGCAAAATATGTATGTGCAGTTGGGTCTTTTAGAGTGATTGAAACAGATCCCTCTTGCAAGTACATTAAATGTAATTCTTTGAGTATGTTTACACCATTCATTTGCTTTGCAAAACCATTCTTTCTAGTGTGTGTGAAAGTAAATTCAGCCCAGATACCCCACATTTTATTGTATTTCCTTGATTTCTGAGACTCTAAAATGTAAGCTCCTAAGGGGGGGGGACTCTTTCTTACCCACTGCTACATTGGCTCTTGGAATAATGCCAGCTGGTGGAGGCACAGTCAATATTTGCTGACTGCCTGAGACTCAACTTCACTAATTTATATGCCAAAATTACCTAACATTTACCTAGGACTTTTTGAGTCAACTAGTTAGAAATTGTAGTGTAAGGATTTTCTAGTTTTATTTAATCCTTTCTTCACCTAGTTAAAAAATAGTTAATTAACATTGTACTGTAATTAACATTGTACTGTAATTCTAATTATAGTAAAATGTTAAATGAAGAACCCAGAATTCAAAACTATATATATCCAGAATTTTTCCACTTACGTTTCCATGAACTTAAATCATCAAAATGTAAATAGTATATATATCAGGATGGTGGGATTATGATCAATTTTGATATTTAAGTTTCTTGATTTTCCTCATTAGGAACGCATTTTATTTCTGTATCAGAAAAAAAATCATCGTACATTCAAACTGTTAGCTTTGGAGATAACCTGGACATCTGGGAAAAAATTCCGTTATTACTTCCCTCATAGTTGACTCAAATTTCTTAAGACCCTGGTATCCAGTTCTTTTCATTACATTACTCAGTTCTCATTTGGTTTGCTTTGGAAACTTTATAAAACCAGTGGGAAAACAGTCTTAGTAGCTACTTTTCTTTTCTCTGTCCTTTCATATCTTTGATTGTTATATCAGTGAAGAAAAAATAGACCAAAGGAAAAAGTTGCATTTTTTTGTTTGTTTTTTAATATGTGGTGGGTATGGGGGCGGGGCAGGGGTCTGTTGATGTGGAAAGCACACCCTGTATGGCCCACGGAGGTTGGTACGAAGGAGGTCCCAGGTCACAGCCCTGCCGTAACTGAAGACATATATTGGATCATCTAGAGCATGTCACTTAACCTGCACCAGTTCCCACCTCTGGAAGTTATAATATTCATGGCACCCACCTTAAGCAGGATTCCTGGGGGGAGCAAATCAGATAGTAATGTATGAGAAAGTACTCTGAATGAAAATTACAACAGGTTCATTGTCACTAACATTATTTCCAGTTCTAAAGAGGCTGAATGGTGAGATGCAGAGATTGGTCTTGACCAAGAAGCTAGGGAAATAACAGGGTTTTGTTTTATTTTATGCGGTTCTGAGTTTCTGCCCTGCCCTCCAGCGTGAAGATTGAGAAGGTAAAAAGCAGAGTTGCTATTTAGAACTAAAAGTCTCAGAGTTGATAACAGGTGGTTGATTCCTTGGTTTCCGTTAACATTTCCAACACTATTAGACACAGCAGCTCTCCTTTGCTGAGGCAGAGAGAATGCATTTTCTAAGGTAAGGAGTCTCAGGTCAAGGATCCAGTCATGGTACAATGAAAGAAAAGGGGAGCTACCATTTAAGCAGAGGTTGGAGATTATCAGATTCTTGAGTTGGGCAATGAGTTTTGAAGACATCTGCCCTTTTGCCTGCTTTTAAATGGCGGTAAGTGTTCCCTAGAAGCTGAGACTGAAACAGTCGATGAATGCAAAGCTGGAGGTTCACCCTTATCCAAATATGGAAAAATTGATCACACAGTGTTCTAGTTTGCTAGCTGCCAGAATGCAATATACCAGAAACAGAATGGCTTTTAAAAAGGGGAATGTAATAGTTTACAGTTCTAAGACTGAGAAATGGCCCAATTAAAACAAATCTATAGAAATGTCCAATCTAAGGCATCCAGGGAAAGATACCTTGGTTCAGGAAGGCCAATAGCATTCAGCATTTCTCTCAGCTGTAAGGGCACATGGCAAACATGGTGGTGTCTGCTGACTTTTTCTTCTGTTTCGTGAAGCTCCTTGGGAGGCGTTTTCCTTCTTCATCTCCAGAACTTGTTGGCTGCTGGACTCTGCTTCGTGGTTCTGCAGCATCCTCCAGCTTTCTCCAAAATACTTCTTCTTTTATAGGATTCCAGTAAAGTAATCAAGACTTACGTAGAATGGGCGGAGATATGTCTCCATCTAATCAAATTTAATACCCACAATTGGTTGAGTCACATCTCCATGGAGATAACCTAATCAGGTCTCCAACTTTGAGTGCTGAATAGGGATTAGAAGAAACCGTTGCTCTCCCGAGACTGATTAGGGTTAAAACATGGCTTTGCTAGGGTACGCAAATCCTTTCAAACTGGTACACCTGGTATAGGACCAATGGCCCTGCTGCTCCATGGCACACTGCTTTTATTTGAAAGTAAATGCACATTGTACTATCAAACTTTGTGCCCATAAACCAGGGGACAAAGAACCCACATTGACCTTTGGGTTAATTATCCAGGTGGTGGGTAGAAGGTATTCCCGGAGGTAAATTAGAATAGGCGAAACCACATATTGCCCATCCCTTCACCACCATTTACATTTAAAATTTTAAACAGCAAAACCAGAGGAGAATTAGAAGACTAGGCAGATGATTTGAAGCTGCTGTAAGAGAGAGAAGAGGTTCCTTCTATTTTTGATTGCTATAGTTATTTATGGGAGTGAAGAGAGACAGTTCATTTATTTTTTTTCTCATTAATTGAATTTAATAAATGAGTTTTGTTGGTTCCATAATGCCCATTAGTTTCAGAAGGTGTTTAGGGAATGTTCTATAAAAGCCTTTAAAAGTGTGTTTTATGGCTATGGTATATTGATTATCTTGCATACATTATTGAAGTAGAGATATGCCCTTTCGAATTTCATATGCTGACTCATCTCCCAAATTTGAAAATCTCAATTGAGCTCTTTCTAGAACCTCAGTGCACTCTAATGCAGTTTTTTTAGATTTTTGTCCTGAGATGCAGATTAACACTTGTGCCATCTAATTAACCTGGTAAGAAAGAAAAGTTTCTCATCTCTTCATTACTGTTCTTCTTTACCTTTTGTGTTACTTAATATCTTATTCCTTGAATATGTGTGACTTGAGATTTGATGTGCCAATTGGAAGAGCTCTGAGGTTCAGATATTCACAGCCATGTGAACTATAAAACCATATTCATTTAGCAGATACTGATGGACACATAAAATAGAACCTCCATCATCATTCTTTAGAAGTAGAAGATTAAACAGAGGTATAATTAATTTGCCAACTCTGCTTCCCTGATTGAGACATTTATCACAGTGGATCTTTAATCATGAGTTTCTTTAGCTGTAAAATGAAATCTATTATGATTCTGTTTGCAACCGTTAGGATTAAGTTCTGTTTGCAACAGTTAGGATTAAGTTAAATTACATGTGACCAAAAAAAATTAAAAAAAAAAAATGCTAAACCAGATGTTCATTTTTCCCTCACTTAAAAGAACCAAAAATTCCAGGGTAGTTTTCTTTTTGTGCTGCCATCTTTCGTGTATTGCTCCATGTACAAGATGGCTGCTTAAGCGCCGGCCTGTACATTAGCCTTCTAGAAAGCAGGAAGGAGGAAGGAAGAAGGGCCTTGCCCTCTTTTTAAAGATACTTGCACATTTTTGTTTACTTCAGGCCAGCTAGAATTGAGTCTCCTAGCACACCTATGAAGTGTGAAAATCCTTTCAGCTGGGCACACGGCTGCCCAGCTGAACATTAAGGTTTCTGCTTCTCAGGAAAAGGAGAATGGCGAATGAGGTAAGCGGTAATTCTCCACTGCCATACATTTTGGGCCCAGAAAGCCTTAATTTCATATTGGTGGAAAAATTTCACCTGTGCAGTCCAATCTGAATGTACCTTGAGTGAGTACAAATCAGGCAACTCAAACTAGGGGCTTCCTTAGCTTTTTCCTTGATTTGAACTGTAATTATATTTTCAGGTTTAGATCAGAAATTTCAGGCTTTTGTTTGTGCCTGTTTTGGTCAGAAACAGAATCTTTGCTTGCAGGTGTAACTCAGTGATTTATAACTGCCTCTGTCCCCCTGCCCCTGGCCCCCCAGCATTAGCATACACAGTGACACTCTGTCAGTCCTTCCCATGACCAACAGTGACCTGGCAGTCTGTTTTCCATAAGAGTTGTAGGCACCTGTTAAGTTTATTTGAGGTCACAAAGCTGCTGATAATTGCTTCACTTTGTGCTCTGCTCCAAGGCCGTGTTTGTTAAGGCAGGTCGGGAACGGGAAGGAAAGTTCTCCCAGGTACTTGAGGAAGAAAAGTTACAAATCTCTGATTTGGGCTCTGTACATTAGTTTAAAAAAAAAAAAACTTTTATTTTTTAAGTCCCCCTCCCCCCCCCCTTTTAGCAGCTAATTAATTGAGACTTTTCTATTACAAATCAGAATCTCCATGGGACATTTGTGAATATGTTGTGTGTGGGTTCATTGGAGTTTTGGGTCTGTTTATTGAATCATATATTTTTAAGTCTCTTTTCGAGATTCTTAATCGATGGAGAAAATCCAAGAGTCTCTTTGGTTATATTCATTTCTGTTCCTGATTGTAACAAAGGGTTCGGCTTATGGGGTGCAGAGCTGACTTCAGCTAGTTGGCAGGTTCTGAATTAATGTGGTACTGCTGTGTGATATAAAGCTGTTTCCTAGAAACCACCGGTATTCGGCTAAGGTTGGGAAGGACAGGCGGTCAGGAAGGTGGTGGTGGTGGTGGGATTATTGTTGGTTCTAACAGGCATCATCAGAATTGTTGTAGAGGCCCCTTTCCATATGTCAGCAAGGCTGCATAGGTAATAATAC
Source organism: Myrmecophaga tridactyla (assembly GCA_004026745.1). Classification (NCBI taxonomy): domain Eukaryota; kingdom Metazoa; phylum Chordata; class Mammalia; order Pilosa; family Myrmecophagidae; genus Myrmecophaga; species Myrmecophaga tridactyla. Next base: position 99,080 of record PVIY010000374.1, read on the forward strand.
AAGGTAGATATCTGAGATTTATTTTTCGGTCTTGCTAAGAGTCCAAGACTTAGCCACCAAAATAAACCTGATATCTGATGCTGAGAAGAGATTGATGAGTTGAAGTGCAGAGGAAAGAAATTAATATGCTGAAAAGAATGTTTTTTCACATTTGTATTTGTGGGTATTTAAGGAAGAGAGTCTCTGAATTGACCTACCAGAGGCAGGTATATTAGTGGATATGAGAAGCCTATAGATCGATGCAAAGGAGCAACAGCAGTGCATACAGTGAGGCAAGGAAGGAAAAGGTCATCGTTAAAATAAGGTCCTTACAGTTGCTTGGCCCAGGAAGGATTCCCATTGTTTTACCTAAAAAAGTGTTCTGGAGCAGTTTTTGAGTCTGAATGGCCTCTTTGACTGTAGCCTATGCTGTGCGTTGACTAGAATTGAAAAAATAGATGAAAGAGTGAAACTATTATTCATGGGATTCTCTATTTGGTAAAATTGTGCTTTTCTCTCACTAATGGATCTGGCTAAGGCCTGGGAGTGTGAAGCCCCTAAAAGTCATGTAGATGTCTCTGTAGTATAAAGCAGAAGCAAGAAGAAACACTATGAAAACCAACAGTGCAATTTTCCATACTTCTTGCTATGCTATTGTTACAATTTGGTTCTGATGTAGAAGACACACCTCAGGGTTCCCACCCCACCTTGTGTATGCTTCTAGCTTAGCCCCTTTGTGCTGGGAACACAGAATGAAGCATGTTCTCATAGCAATTGCCTTTCTGCTATTTCCTTTCTGCACTAGAAGCAACTAGAAGAGACAGACACCAGTTCATCTTCCACTTCATATCCTACCCAAGGGTTGTGCCTGGTGCATTAAAGGTTTGTTGAATAATCTGAACAAAATGGGTCATTTATTTGTTGATTAAATGGAGTTGACATAGATGATGACATCAGTGGACAATGTGGTGTAGATGCTTATGTCTCAGCTTTTTATTGGACTAAAAACCTGGATTGTCAGAGAGATAAGTACCTCTGAGCAATATGGGGGAAGAAAAACCAGGCCTTATCCTTATAGCCTGAAAATATCCAGAAGGTGGACTTGAAACCATTTAAATGGTGATGCCCCACACGTAGTCAAATGTAGGCAATTCATCTCGAAGAGCTGTTCTTTTGGGGAATGAAGTAGGTGCTCTGGATAGTTCTGACTTGGTTTTATCAGCTGCCCAAGTGCCAGTGCTCAGTTCAATTAAAATATGGGGAGAGGCTCAGTGGCAGAGTTCTCACCTGCCATGCTGAAGACCCGGGTTCGATTCCCAGTGCCTGCCCATTCCAAAAAAAAAAGGGGAGGTGAGGTGGGTCAGTTCTCATTCATTGTTCAGGATCCCTGCATAATTTGACTAACTAGTCAGCTCGGTGAACTGGACATTTTTAAGTTCTGAGCTTGGAAAATAAAAGCCAGTAGCTGTTGCCAAAATGCATTGCCTCATAATCAAAATGATTTCTTGAGCCCTTCTAATACGTGTGCCCTGACAAATTCTGACCAAGTCAGCAGTTTCAGGCCAGGGCTGTATTTCAGAATCACTTAAGGAATATATTTCACCCGAAGTCTTGGCCCCAGTATTTATCAGGTAACACCGGTTCTGGCAGTTATCTCAACAGGCCCTATTAGATCACGTCACCCTTTACCTAGGATAGAGCGAAACAAAATGAAATGTTTGTGAACTCACAAATCATTCCAAGGAACAAAGTCAGAATGGAGAGCAGCCTGGTTGAGATGAGAAAAACTGGTGAAATTCGAGACTATGCTGAAAATCAACTAGTTTTAAACGGTGCTGGGGAAATATGCCCTGACTCAGTATTGTACTTCATAAATCTCAGCAGGAACTCATTCTATGCATGGAGGGAAAGGTTGCCTTCTTCTGTGGTTAGACGGAGCTGAATAAACCAATTCAACACCAAAAAGCAGCAGCTTTTACTTACTTCAGTGACATGGCTTAGATCCCCTCACACTTTGTTCTTTGTGGAACCTGGAACCAATCTGTAGTTTTCTTTGGTGGGACATGAGGGACCAGAAAAACCCAGTCAGCAAATATATGTAAGCACACGGCAATTATTAGGAGACGTGATACTTAGCACATTGTGGGATGAGTTTGTGTAACGCATGCTAAGCGAGCATGATAAGGGTTAGGAAGAATGGAGCACAGAGTTCATCCTCAGAGAGCTTTGAGTCTAGAGGTCAATGAATTCTGTTTTCCATGTATCTCCACTTAAACAGTGAACAGCCTGTCTACTGAGGCTTTATGGTTTCCGGAAGATCGCTGTTTGGGGTGAAACAGCGAGGTGAGAAAGAGCAGAAAAGCAGGTGGAAATGGGGATGAATGCAGGAACTACAGGTGTTCCTCAACATTCAAAGTTGAAGGGATCCCCAAAAATGATAGGGTCAAATATAAAGCTCTTTTTCTATATTAAACACATTATAAAATCATATGTATTGCTACAGGAAAAATCAAGGCTACCCGGATGGCATGCCGGTGTGGGATATTGAGCTGAAGATTAAGAGGAAGCAGTGATTGGAAAAGGTCACTGGTTTAGCATGAGGACAGGCCAACTCCAGGCCACTCTGTGGCTGCTCTCTTCCTGCATAGAGCAACTTGGCAGCTGGCAACTGCTTCCTACCTTTTGAGAATGCAAAAGACGGATTCAACTGTGGTGCCCATCTCCATAAAAACACGTCTGTATTAAATTTCTTCTTTCTGAAGAAAAAAATGTATAGATTATGTCATGCTGTGTTATGATATGTTGTATTTAGAGATAAATTTGTTGCCACAAATTGATCATAGCATATTGTGTAACTAGAGTTCTCTAGAGAAACAGAATCAGCAGGAGACATCTGTAAATGTAAAATTTATAAATGTGTCTTATGTAACCGTGGGGATGCAGAGTCCAAAGTCTGTAGGGCAGGCTGTGAGCTGGCAGCTCCAATGAGGGTCCTCAGTTGAACTCTCAGGAGAGGCTGGCTGGCTGAAGCAGGAAGAGTGACTGTCTCTTCTAAATCCTCCTTAAAATCCTTCCAGTGATTAGATTAAGCGTCACTCATTTCAGAAGACACTCCCCTTGCAAATGCAGTCGGCTGTGGATGCAGCCAACGTGGTCATGATTTAAGTCCCTAAAATGTCCTCATAGCAACAGAGAGAACAGCACCACCTGGCCAAGTTCATACATGAACCTGACCGTGACATATACTGTTTGTTTTTTCCTATGAATGGTTTAAGAGCTAGGCTGCCATATAACTGAAGTTATAATGAGAACATTAGAACGTAGGGTAAGGGGCTGGAGGTGAGGAAGAGTTAGGTACAAGGCTAAAGGTTAGAGTAGCATGAGGATTCCTGTGCGACAGTGTGGTGGTTTTGTAGGTCGGTGGTGGTGAAGGGCACACACACACCTATCTATATACAGGATACAATTGCACAGACCTCCACACTCACCTACACTCACATGCTCACAGGTACACGTGAAAACTGAGGTCTCCTCTCTAGTTAATAATATCATACAAATCAAAATCAGCTTCCTGGTTTTAATGATATACTCTAGTTACAGACATCCTTACCCTTGGGGGAAGCTGGTCGAAGGGTACGTGGGGCTCTGTACTGTTTTTACCACTTCCTGTGAGTCGAGAACTCTTTCAGGATGAGTTTGTTTTTTTAAGGACGAAAGAGAAACACGAAAATAGAAATGATTCTCATTTGTAAAAACCTTTAAAGAAGTACTAGTTTACATGACCTCAGTTCATAGTGGTAGTAGAAGTTCTTACTCATTAACACAATATATTTATTTTTAAAGAAGCGGTTTTTGGGCATTGTAGAAAATTAGAAAATATAAGCATGTAAAATTGGAAGGAATTTTGTACCCTCCAGAGATCACCACTGTGTATGTGTGTATATATTTGTGTGTGTATAATATATATATTTAAGTACATATACACATACCTGTGTGTGTATAGAAAGAGAGAAAGAAGAAAGAGAAAGGTAGGTATTTTATTTTTACCAAAATGAGATATTATACATATTGTCTTATAAACTGTTAATCCATAATCTTCCCCCCCTTTAAATTTTCAGTATAATACCCAAACCTTATTCAAATTTGTCCAGTTGACCCTGAAAAGTCTTTTACAACTGTTTTCTTCAAAGCAGTATCTAATCTAGGATCATATGTTCTGACCTTTTATCTCTTCTAATGCAGTCCTTCCTGTGTGCCAGTAACTCCTTCAAGAGGTCAGGCCGCCTGTCCCACAAGATAGCCCACCTTCTGGGTTCTTCTGGTTGGTTCTTCTGGTTGCTTCTTCCTGGAATTATTTAGGTCTAGTAGTCCCTGAGATTTTGTAACCTGAAAGTTTTATCTAAGGACTTAAAAATGAATCCAAGTTAAACATTCATGATTAGAGTACACCCTAGGAAATGTTATGTTTTATGTTGCCTCTGTTAACAAGATAATATTTATCCCCAATATTTGCCATTATAACCTATAGGTTCTATGTTATGCTCTTCGTTTATAATTATTTTTATGCGTGTCCAGTATTTCTGATTGTTTTAATCTTATTGTGCTTTCTTTTCCCAATTTACATTTCTTTTCTGTTCCAGTGTTCTCTGTCATACATTTCAATCTTGTGATCTTTATGATCTGTCCTCTGTCTCTTTAGCATTTCCTCTGGTTTTTCAGAGCTCTTGAACGTGGCTCAGTCATTTTTACATTTCTTAGTATCTTTCTTAAACCTCTAATTAATTTTTAAATGTCAAAATTGAATGATTGCAGATTCAGAAAATAAGCAATTAGAAACTCATACAGTTAATACAAATACTGAAATGCTTTCATACCCTGTATTATATTCAAAATGATATATAATTTTTAACTTTACATGTTGACATTCTGTTTTCAAAAGAGTAAATAACTACATACTCAGACACATGTAATTCTTATAAAAGTCACTACTTATGTCTCATCAGTCGCTGTCAACTTCTGTAAATTAATAGACTTGGTTGTCCAAAACACTGGATGTCCCAGCATTCATTTCATGGGTCCATCCTGGGCAAGCTGAGCAGACCAGCGGAGAAGTACACACAAGGTTTGTTAATATACTTTGTAGCTCTACATCTGTGTCTGTGGATCTTCTCATTTAATCAGACATAAACAATGCCAGCTAGATTTAAATGAGATGTCCATGGAAAGCACTAGCTCTACTATTAACTACTACCATTAATACACCGTAGGCACTCAGTAAAGGTTTCTGAAATGGGTGGATGAGGATTACATTAAGTATGATATTAAACCTGTATATCAACTGAGTATAATAGCTATATGACTAGAGAGCCTTCTATAGTATGAGAGAGAACAAGATTTTCACATTTTATTCTGACAAAAATGATCTGAACAAGATTTTCACATTTTATTCTGACAAAAATGATCTGAACACTTACCTCGGCTTCAAAACTGTTTTTCTGCCCAACATCAGCTTCCATTGACAAAGAAATTATAGTAGCGTCTCCTGGTGCTGTTGACAGGAAGAGCCAACGGAGGTGATAATAGGAAAGGGACCATCTGGGATGGAAGTGATAGTGGTAGTAATGGAGTTAAAAGGCGGTAAGAGGAAAGGGTGGAGACCAGGAACAGGAGGGTGAGTGTGAGTGAGGGTGAGTGTGCGGAGGCAGTGCCAACAAGTCAGTTCCAATGTCAGCTTTGGAATCTCTGATGCCAGCCCTGTTCTGAAATATAATGTTCCTTGTGTTGCTGGAGTTCCAAGGCTACGGCTGCTTTTTTTTTTAAATTGAGAAATCTTCACACACATGCAGTCCATGCATGGTGTACCTTCACTGGCTCACAATGTCATCACATAGTTGTGTTTTCATCACCATGATCATTTTTAGAATATTTTTGCATCACTCCAGAAAAAGAAATAAAAAGAAAAAACTCATGCATCCCGTATCTCTTGCTCCTCCCTCTCATTGACCACTAATATTTCCATCCACCCAATTTATTTACCCCTTCTCCCCCCCCATTATTTATTTATTTTTTACCCATATTGTTTTTACTTATCTATCCATTCCCTGGATAAAAGGAGCATCAGACACAAGGTTTTCACAATCATACATAGACCTGGCTGCTTGTTAGAGGATCCTAATGCTCCATGTCTGTGTGGGTGCCTCGGTTGAGCCTCCGATGCCATCCATTTGGAACTATCTGCCTTGCTGGTCCATGATCACAAGCTGATGAACGTGAGGGGTTGGGGAGAACCTTGGTCATCTTGGGTTCCTACACTGGTGTTCCAGTTTCCTGCGCTGCTTAAGCAAACATCATGCAAAGGGAAGACTTACCCAAAGGGAATTTAGTGGTTCGCGGTTTTGAGTCTGGGGAAAAAGTCCAAATCAAGGCATTATCAACGTGATGTTTTCTCCCTGAAGACTGTAGCATTCTGGGGCTGGGCTGCAGGTGATCTTTGATCCTTAGCTCGTCACGTGGTCACGTGGTCGTGCCCATGACGGCATCTCCTGGTCTCTCCCTCTTCTTCCAGGTTCTGTTGATGTTCAGCTTCCGCCTGCTCCTTCTGTGGCTTTCTCTGGGTATCTGAATTTCATCCTCTTATAAAGGACTCCACTAATAGGATTAAGACCCATCCTGAGCCCGCCTTAACTGAAGTGGTCTCATCCAAAGACTCTACCTATGATGGGTTCATGACCTTAGGAATAGATTTCATTTAAGAACGTGTTTTTCTGGGGTACATCCACCTCAAAGCCTCATAACTGGTCAGAAGCAAGCCTCATCGATCCCAGGGGAGGTACCTTCTGACGGTTTGGCAGATGCATTAGATCCAGTGGTGCAGGTTCAGCCCACTTAGCAGAGGAGCTGAGGCCATCCTGTCAGCCCAGTCAATCCAGGTAAAGCAGTCCATGGATTCTTCTGGATTGTTTCATGGGGATTCACCAGATAATTATGCAGTGTTAATGTTTCCTTTTGGCTGGGTGCAAAAAGTTAAAAATGCTTTAAGCAATATGATTTCTAAAAGCGAGTTCAGAAATACTGACCATTCAGGATCAAAAGACCCTCACTCAGGGTTGCCCTTATAGCAAACAGTCTACTATAAAGGCTTGTATAACGGGTTCCATCCAGACACTGAATTATGTGTCTGATAGTAAGACAATTAGGGGGTGCGTCAATGGAGACGTTTGGGAAGAGAAAGGACAGTATAATCCCCCGGGAGTAAAATTTATTGCTGAATGTTAAAGAAAAAAAAAGTCTGCGAGTTAACATTGAGAGTCATTTTGTTTATATCTTATGTGCTGTGATGTACTTTTGTTTGATTTGTTTATACAAGTTTTAGGGGTGAGTTACATTTTAAGCATATTATCTACATTTACTCCCAGAAGGCCACTCCTAAGAAAATCCATCAGATATTTTCCTTAAGACTCTAAAAGAAGGAATAAACGGCATATTTTTAAAGGTGGGTGTGTATGTACAAAACATGTTTGCTTTAAAGAGATCTTAAATGATGTAGAAATAATTCACCATGTGCGCAAACCAAAATAATTAATACCAAATGGTACAGTATCCTTTCTGAATCCTGTTTCAAAACAGAACTTGAATGAAACATTAAGTTCTATCTTCTTTTTTTTCCTTGTTTCTCATGATTTTATAATAATCACTATTACGCTATTGGCTATAAATTTAATGTCTCTCTATAGAGCTATCTCCTAACACAGTCTTCCTGTCTTTCTGGTATTACACAACTTGCTTTCCATTTGGGCCCATAATTATTGACTATTAAACATTATCATTAGCCAAAATAAGTCAAATACATATTGTAAATGTGCAACAGCGTTGAAAAAGCTGCTAGCTACAGGCTTCTAGATTCTCAGAGTTATTTTTCTGGAGTAAGGTAAGAGTGCTACATGCTGAACTCAAGTTTTTTACCTTTATGGTTTCTTCACGAATAGACAGGGCTATTCTAGAATCCAATTCTTGGATTTAGGGAAAGATCCCAGATGCTATGTGGAGATAATGGAGTCAGGTCTATGTACCCGAGTTGGGGGTTGGGGTGAGGGGCCACCTCGCCTAGATGTTTTCAAATGGAAAATTGCTCCATCTTGTTGCATCACTTTATAGTCCCTCTCTTACCCTATATGACCCCATAGGGGCTGAGATTGGCTAGATGCTGGCAATGAATCAGGCTGTAAGCTAAAAATCAGCTGAAGCGGGAGCCAACCAAAGGAACAATGTTTTTTCCAAAAGGTTTACTTCCCTTAAGTTGAAACATAGTCATGTTCCCTGGTTTTCAGGGCACTTGCACAAAGCCCATCTGTTTTTCAAAGCATGGGCTTGATGATTTGGGAGGCTCAGCAAGCAGTCCCAGGCATGAGATTTTTAAATGCTGAGTAATTTATTCAGGCTCATTATTTCCATTGATACATATAGATTTAAAAGAAAATAGTCAATAATGCAAATTTACGAGCTGGAAAAATCTCGAGCTGGAAAAACAACACTAAGATGTCGCCTCCTACATCCATCCCCCCTATTTTAAAATAGGGTTGCGCAAGTGTTCTCTTTAAAGTCATAGGGTTTAGTCCAGTGGTTGTCTACCCAGTAGACTCTGGGTTAGCCTCTCTTAAAAGCTCCCCAGGGCTTCCAGTGTTCAGCAGGGATTGAGAAGAGACTGTTGTAATTGTCTCTTGGATCTCGTCTTTCATAGTTTCTCTGCTCATTTAAATTGGTTGATGTCTTGGTTTTCTTCTTGCTGTTTGGCTATGTTTCCTCTCTCTAACCAAGGTTAAGTTTGGTGTTTGCTTCTCTTCCTTTTTACCGTCTCCCCACCACCATCCATCTCACCCAGATATCTTGTCCACTCTCACAGTTTCAACTTTTCCTTCTGAAATGATGGTTTGACTTCTTTAGTCCTGGCTCCCTGTTCACCATCTTCCCAGAGAAGGGTGCTGTGTGTTTGCCATAGAACCATGAAAAATGAACATGTCTTAGACTTTATCTCCCCTCCCCCAGAACAGCATTCTTTCCATTTTATTTGTTTTATAGCAACTTCACCCGTCTTACTCACACCTGCATGCTCTGATTCTTTTTGCTTATTAATTCAACTTAATTCAGCAAGCCTTGCTATTTCTTTTGACCTCTTACCCATGCTAATGGTTGCCACCTTCATCTAAACCCTCAGTAACTAGAGTTCCTATGATTGCAGGCTTCTGCAGAAGGAGGCAGGGCATAGAGTGAGAAGTAGAATGCATTAGGGGTGGAAAAACTCAATCCTAGTCTCACTTCTGCATTTAATTAAAACCCTAAAAAGGTGTATGGCCTCAATAATAGACTTCATCTCTCTGGGCCTTGATTTCAGCACCTATAATAGAGGAAGTTATATTTTATGTACGTAATAACTTTAGTTAGATATAAATGTATGTGGAATTTGTATATATACCATATAGATTTGGATTTCTTGGCCTTTGGCTGAAACCAGCTTTTGAAAATACGGATACAAAAATAGGAAGAGAGAATATTATGTTCCATATTATTGTTTCCACAGTGCTCCATACTGGTTGGTTCCATGATTCCTGCTTTCTCAATCTAGACCTGTAGGATATGAACATCAATTACATGAGTTTCTAGATTTTAGTGGCTTTGGAATATGATTAAATCTTTGCTTGCAGTACAGAAGATTTATATTCCTAAAAATGTTTGGTTATTTGTAAATTAGCCTCTTCTCTTTGAGCTACTGTTAGGAGAGAAACCTTGTCCAAAAAAAAAAGAAGTTTGTAAGTAGGTGGTATGCTGGGATTTTAAATTTAGACCCTCCAGGGTAGACTGTCTAAATTATATGCTTTCGCCAAAGAATTTCCAACAACTCTGCTGGTGTTCTTGGCCCCTTACAAAAAGGGAAACTGAGGTATGATCATTTAATCTACCTCTCTACTAAGGAAAATTGAAAAGGGGAAATATTAACAATTACTTGGGCCCTGACTATACATTCTGAAAAAGTTATACATTAAAGGGCAGAATGCATCTGTTATTCCCAGAACATTGCCAAAAGCAAAGAGATTACACTCAGGTGTTTTTTTTTTGTTTTTTTTTCCACCTTTGCTTTCAAACTTGATGTGGAAAACAACAACAACAACAAAAAAAAACTGTGGCACTTTTTTCCACTAAAGACCAAATTAGGTCAGAAAAACTTTTACTTTGAACCTTCTAAGTCAGGGAGTGAGCAGGGAAAATGCACAAAACCCAGGACCAGTGCAATTGGCTAGTTGCTGAGTTTCCTGTCTGGAGAAGGCTGGATGTATTAGTTGGTACTCTGGGCAGGAAACATAGGAGGAAGAGAGGAAGTCACTTATTGCATATTTCCCCACATGTATAAAGGCAGCAAATTCAGGCAGAGTTGATTAGCCAAGTTGCATAAATGAGATGAACCTAAGGTGCAACATACCCAAATTACTTTCATGCATAGTTCTTAGGAAGGGAAATGGAGAGTGGCCACAGCTAAGGAATGGGTGGAATCAGTGGCATGCCTAGAGCCAGCCCTTCATCTGCTATTTTTAAGAAGTGGTGGTTGGAGGTGGGGGTGTTTGTGGTTACAGGAGAAAGCAAGAGGGGAACGCTCAAGTTGTCAGCAATAGGCAAGTATTAATGCAAGTCAGGAGCACAAGGGTACAGCAGCAAGGAGAAATATTGTGCCTTCCCCTTGGTTGCAGCCACTCTTCCCCATCCAAGCTTATGCATCAGGGTCAAAACTGCTCATTCTAGCTTCTTAGAAGAGCAGGCTAGGAAAGTGGCAGATGAGTCACTGTCACTAAGAGTAGATGTTCTTAGCACCGAAAGCAAAAGAAGGTAGTAGTGAATTGCCACTGCAGTTTCCATATCATTGAATTACCATTCCTTAGCACCCCTGATTTGAGCTGCTGAAAAGACAAGGTCAAGTACAATAGCATCATCTGTGAGCAACAACTTTTGAGTTCTGCCCTGGGCACACTGGAGCAAGCCCTGGGCAGTCCAAGGGAGATAGCCATGGGCCTTTTGTGGATCCAGAAGACAGGAGTCCCGCTGTACCTAACAGAAGTCTTCATGATTAAAATAAATTCCTTTCCACCAAGAGAAGGAGAAAATGAAAAGCAATGTCCACCGCAGTATGTGGAAGCTGACCAGCACAAGCTGTGCATGTTATAGGACATACTGGCTAGGCCTGGTGGCAGATTGTCCAGTGATGTTTGGGCTCAGTCATCAGCACCCCAGATGCACCTGTAAGGTGAATACCTCAGTTGCTGTTTCATCCTGCCAGATTTTCCTGCTTACCAGAGAACCAGGTGCCTGACATTTATAAAGAACATTTCCTCTTGATCTGGGTGCCAACCTCTGAGCAACTTGGGGCTGTTTTCAGAGCATTGCCAAAGAAAATCATAGGAAACTAAACTACCCTCCATACATGTCCAGGGGAAAAAAAAAAGAATAGATTTAGTTTTCTGGGGAAAGCAGGGCTTAATAAAAGCAAATTTTATGTGGGCCAACAAGTAAGATGGGAGGTTCAGTACTTTCATACCTTTATTTGGAACTCTGCTTTTTTTTGTGTGTTCTTCTATAATTAGACGATTTCTATGCTTTAGAAACAAGGTCTCCTGGCCTTTTGGCAGAGTACCTACTCTGTGTCTAGCACCGTCCAGGCACTGGGGATGCAAAAATGAGCATGTCCCTGCTTCCAGGGAAGGTAGGCTCTAGTGCAGCAGTGCACAACCTTGTCCACAGGTTGAAATTACCGAAGCCAGGTCTGTTCTAGAAATTATGATTTAGTTGGCCTGGGGTGTGGCAGGACCAGCAGGACTTTTAAAGGCTTTCCCAGGTGACTGTGAAGTGTGCAGTTAATCCTCATTGTTGAGGGGGTCTGTATTTGTGAGTTCACCAAGTTGTTAAAGTTTATTTGTGACTTCAAGATCAGTGCTCCTGGCATTTCCATGTTCATTCCCAGATATGCCCAGAATGGGCAAAAATTTGATTCGCTTGATGTCTGTGTTCCCAGCTGAGGTCAAACAAGGTGACGCCCTTTCTTATTTCAGTTCTCATACTGGAAGCAGGTGTGCCTTTCAAAGTATGTTTAGTGCCACTTTTTCACTTTTTGTGCCCTTCGTGATTCCACTGTCTAAACTGGCCTCCAAGTGTAGTGCTGAAGTGCTGTCTAGTATTCCCAGTTGTGAGAAGGCTGTCCACTATTTTCCATATATTTTGGCAAATACATGATTTGCCAAAAGTTGCTCCCGTTTTGGCAGGTTCTATTCTTCACCTTGCATTTAGTCTTAAAGAGAATTTCACATCTTTCTTAAAACTACTAGCCAACCAACAGTGCTCCCATCCCCTCTGAGCTCTTTTCCTTCCTGCATTCCTGCCACATTACTGTCATAAAACTTATAGCCAATCCTGTTAAGAGCATCCATTTGGTATGGAGTAGTTTTGTAGAACCCCACATCTAGAAACACTTACCAGCCTCTTCTGTGACTGATGTCTTGCTGTAACTTTGCCATCGTGCTTTTATTGAATGTACGGTGGGCCTTTGGGACCTGCCCGACCCATTTCCTTTAAAGGTCTCAAACCATTCTCAGATTGTGTTGGGGTCCAAGTGTGAGGCTGCAGTGTGGTCTGGTTGTCCATACTTGTAAGTCTGTGCATTTAATTAAGACATTATGTTCTACACTGTCCTTGGGGGAAAGTTTCACAACAGCTGTGAGAGGGAAAACACAAGTCTGCTGTCTAAGCATGATCCATACCTGGCTGGTCACCCCAGGATCTCTAGGTTGGGAATTTTCTACAGAGGAGCACTCATCTCTGCTTGTGCGGCCATTTGGTTCTCAGTAACTAACACTTTATTAGTTTCTAAATGTATTTATGATGTGTTTACTCTGATGTTTATGTCGGAAATGTTCATGAGTGATTCCTGACCCATTATCACCGCTTTTCACCATCCCATTGAATAACCCATGGCATAATCAGAGCAAAATAGGAGCAAAGTATAGATTTTTCAAACTATAGAAGGGAGAGAGGTCTCAATTTTTGAGATATGTCCCCACAAAAAACTAGGAGTATCAGACATGGAGAATTTCTCCGTGATGAAGGGCAGCATTTTTCTACTCAATGTTAAGCCATTTTTTCTGATGGAACCATCTTTTTGTTTACATTTTTTCTTATTTTAGGAAAAGTCAAACTAACCTGTTTTAAGAAATTGTCTCCTACTGAAATAAAGACTTTTTCCCATTTCCCAAACCAAAATATCCTTTGCAAAAGACCAGGAATGTAGGGCCCTTGAGTCTGTTTGTAGCCTACGCCTTGAAATTGGGGCGGGGGCGGGGGGGAGTGCTGTTAGATGGGAGCTGGGACACTGACATACAGGCCTACTTTCCCTGGAGTGTATTGAAATTATAGTTTAAGGAAAAATTGCTGACCCTGCATGCCTAAGAATGGTGCATAATTTTTAAAACTCAATTTGGCCATATAATGGCTTCCTTAGAGAAAGAAGAGTAGCGAAACTCAAGACAAAGATGGGCATGATTTGCGGCAAATCATGAAAATCAGCCAATGCTGTCTGAATTCTCTGAGTATTCTGACCGTTTTGTTCACCTTCTCATAATTATGAAGGGGAAAAATGGGCATTTATATAGTTCGTACTGAACATGAGAAACCTTTTTAGCAAAGATTTATTGAGTGCACACTCCAAGTCTAGGCACGAGCCCAACTTGCTCGAGGTCGCACAGAAATGAAGTGGGGGAGCTAAGGATTTGGATCTGCATTACTCTAACTGGCTCTGGAATGCACAATGCTCACACTGACCTGCCGTAGGTAATCTTGGCAACACCTATGGGATGTAAGTCCAGTAAGTCCAGTCCCCCTACGTAAGTGAAGAGGTTAAGGGTCTCTGTACTCACGTGTAGCTGGGTTGTTAGAGTCAAGTCAGCTTTTATGCTTTGGGTCTTTCTGCTGTCTGTTGTTGCCTCTCCAAATAGTAGGCAGCGTAATAATTATTATTGATCCTGTATTCTCTACAAGGCAATGTACCGACTGCTGGATGTGATCAACTCATTTATTTCTCGTCACAACTCAGAGTAGGGGCTGTTGTTAACCCCATTTTACAGATATGGAAACTGAGGCACAGATAGGTTAACTTGCCCATTCAGCGAGGAAGTAGAAGCATTGGGATTCAAACCCAAGCAAACTAGTTGGGCCAAACTGGTCCCAGAGCCCATAACCTCATACTGCCTCAGTGTAGTTAAGGATTTCACTAGCCTTGAGCTGTCTTGATAGTCCTGCTTTTACATCCCAAGTAGCTTTTTAAAAGTGTCCTGCAGAACTTAATGTCTAGCTGTTTATTGAATCTATAACACCATCTGAAGATGGAAGGAGAAAGCAGCATACAAAACTGAAATAGTTTCCTAACATTCAGATGTTTAAGGTGAATAGGGCCTTGGAAACCACCTAGTTCATTAGTTCTCAAACTTAAGTGGTATCGGAATCACCAGGAGGACTTGTTAAACCACAGACTGCTAGACCCCATTCTGGGGTTTCTAACTCAGTAGAGCTGGGGTGTGGGGTGAGAATTTGCAGTTCTGACAGGTTCTCAGGAGATGCTGATGCTGTTGGTCCAGGACCACACTTTGAGAATCACTGAGTCTAGTCTTAACACACATTGTGGATGAGAAAATTGGGGCCCAGGAAAGTACTGTACCTTAAGCCATTGGGACAAGAACCCAGGTCTCTAGATTGCTAGTTCATTGCTCTTCCCATGCCCAGACACGTGGGCCAGTTCCAGGAGCTGCAGGACATGTAGTTACCCAGTGAGTATTTACTGTGTGACTCCAATCAGCAAATTCTGTTCCCAGGCGTTGCTTGTTTACTTGGTTCATAGTTAATGGCTTCTTCAGGAAGCGTTACATCAGAATGGTGTATGGAAGACCTACACGATTTGGACAATCATCGATTTTTAGTTTGATCGCTTCATATTCAGGTAGAAAAACAAAACACATCAGATTTCTCAATTCATGGAATGCTTTCTGTTGATCTCAGTTCACCGGCTTTGTTTATTTTTATTACATTGAGAATACCTACATTTGCATCAATTTGAGGCTGTTTGCAATTTATACACTGATGGTAGTATTTAATCTGATGCCAAGAAACAGGGATGGTTGAATGGAAAATTGAGATTGTTTTCAAAACCTGTTTAATTGTGGAACTCCGGTTATGTGCCTCGTATCACCTTAAAGCACATAGGTTTACCCTAGAAAAGAAATCTGTACCTGTGTAAGATTACTGGTTTAATTGAATCAGGCCCTCAAATGCTTTAGATGTACTGGGGGAAGAGTTTGTTAAGACTCTGATATATAGAAGTACTTGTGCTCGGAACTCTGGTGAATTCAATCAATGTAACATTTTCGATATTTGAGAAATTTATATTCAAGTTAAGAATAGATACACTTAAAGGTAATAATGATTCCTTGTATTGATTCAACAGATTTTTCCATGTGTATTTTAGAATCCTGGGGCTGTAGGATACAGATTAGTTTAGATGGACATGACAAGCAAAAGCTTTATGAGGAGAGGGGGCAAGTGCTTCATGTAGATAAGTGGCCCAAGCTTAGTCAAGGAGGTCAGAGCACAAAACTATTAGTCTGGAATGGAGCAGTCTGGCCAGGGCAGCTTATATATGTGAGGGGCGTGGGAACATTTATGCTGCAAAAGGAGGCTGGGCCAGATGATGGAGGCGCTAAAGTCCTAGGGTAACAAGCATGGATGCTATTTTGTTTATTCATGTGTTTGTTTATCTTCCCAGGAGGAAAGAAACCTTTTATGGTCCTCACTTTAGAAAAGGTTTGATGAAAATAATATTTTAAAGATTTAATTGACAGCGGATAGAGAAAGAAGAGTCAATTTGTGTCAGTGGGATCCAGTGAAGCAACCAGGGGTGGCTTTAACAGGAATATGATTATGTGGGTGGAAAGAAAGGGCAGACATGAGACTTCTTTTTCCATGATAGCTGAGATTATTTTGAAGAAAAATTGACAGGATTAGGAGAATAATTAAGTTAGGAATTAGGTGAAAGGAAGGCATCAAAAATGATGCCCTGAGACAGAACTCCTAGAATTTGCAGGAACCCAGTGTCATGGGATTGAGAAAGCCTTCTTGACCAAAAGGAGGAAGAGAGAAATGAAACAAAGTTCCAAGGGCTGAGAGATTTTGGACCGATCGGATGTTATCCTGGAGGTTATTCTTATGCATTATATCTCTTTTTAGTTTATGGTGTATTGGAGTGGCTGGAGGAAAGTACCTGAAACTGTTGAGATGTATTCCAGTAGCCTTAATTCTTGAAGACAATTGTATAACAATATAGCTTTTACAGTGTGACCATATGGTTGTGAAAACCTTGTGTCCAATGCTCCTTTTATGCAGGAAATAGATGAGTAAAAAAAATCCTGAAAAAAAATAAATAATGGGGGTAAGGTGTAAAATAAATTGGGTAGATTAAAATACTAGTGGTCAGTGAAAGGGAGATGTAAGGGGTATGGTATGTATGAACTTTTTCTTTTATCTCTTTTTCTGGAGTGATGCGAATGTTCAAAAAAATAGTCATGGTGATGAAACACAACTATGTGAGGCACTGATTGTGCACCATGTATGGAATGTATGTGTGTGAATATTTGTCAATAAAAATATATTTAAAAAAACTTATTCCCTGGCCTTCCAGTTGACCAAGATGATGGAATAAGACTCTCCAGGGTACCATTCTCCCACAGGACCTTTGAACAACTAGCAAAACCTGGCAAATTCATCTTTCCCAAAACTCTGGAAAACAGTTAAAGGGTTACAGTAACTGGGCAAGTGCCAAATCAAGAAAGTACATCTTTAGAAATGGTACCAGAAGCTCCTGGTGCCCTGCCTAGCCACCCCCACCCCTGCCTGGTGTGATGTGGAACCAGTCTGTGCTCCTGTTTTTGGGCCTCTGTCCTGTCCCAGAGGGAGCAGAGTGACCCCTCTGTGCATACCTGGGCACATCTGTGTCAGTGATGGTGGCAGCCTAAAAGACCTGACCAGGAAGCTCCTCTCTGGGTTGTCCTCTGACTTGGCCTATAGGTAGAGTAGCCTGCAGATTGCTAAAGCAGTGTAAGAAACAATTAAAGAGGTTTGAGACAAGGGATTACCTGCTTTAAGTGATAAAATAGAACATCCAGGAGGGAGAGAAACAATAATTCACAGGAAATAAAAGGGACATTCAAATTCCTGTACACAAGGGTCCTGAGACCACAAGCAAGCACAAGCCCAATACAAGATGAAGTCTCAGAAAAGATGAAGATGACCCTGAAGTTCCCACCTACCCCAGGCTGATCTTCTTGGTAGGAGGGCTGAACTCTGCGAGAGGACACCCACTAAAGCAGAGCCAACTTGCAAAGTCTCCAAAAGGTATTCTTTGCATGGGTTTTTTGTTTTTGTTAGCTCTGGCTCTCAAGGAAATCCCTGTTCTATCCCTAGCTGGATGTAAACTTATGAAACAAATAGCTCCAGGACCAAATCCCAGAGTTAGCATTTGAAGTATTAATGAATAGTGGACAAGAAAAGATTACAAGATACAGAAACAGGAAATGATGGCCCATCGACATGAACAAGATCAAAATCCAGAGACCATCATTGAAGAAGACCAGATTTTGGACAGACTGAACAAAAACAAACAAAAATGATCAGTATATTCAAGGAGATTAAAAAAAAAAACAGAGAAAAAACCCTAAAAGATAGTAGAAAAACAATGAATGAACAACATGAGAATCTCAATGATGAGTGAAAAATTTTAAAAAGGAACCAAACACAAATACCACCATAACTGAAATGAAAATTTCCCCAAAGGGTTTCAGTAGCATTGGTGCTGGCAGAATGAAAGAATCAGTGAACTCAAAGAAAAGACAATTGGAATGATTCAGGCTGAAGAGAATAAAGAAAAAAGAATGGAAAAAAGCAAACAGAGCCTAAGAGACCTGTGGGGCAGCACAAAGCATACCAGTATATGCATTAGGGGAGTCCCAAAAGGGGAAGAAAGAGAGAGAGGAGTAGAAGGAACTTTTAAAAAAAATAATGGCACGAAACTTTCCATTTTTTTCACTGTTGTAATTGAAAAAGTTAGGTGGTTCCTCAGGAAGTTAAGTATAGAATTAGCATATGAACCAACAATCCCACTTGTAGGTATATAACCAAAAGAACTGGGAGCAAGGACTTGAATACATATTTGGACACTGATGTTCATTGTGGCATTATTCACAATTGACAAAAGATGGAAGTAACCCAAATGTCCATCAGCTGATGAATGGATGGCAAACTGGTGTTTGTGTGTATGTGTGTGTGTCTGATGGAATATTATTCAGCCTTAAAAAGGAATGAAGTTCTAATATATGCAACAACATGGATAAACCTTGAAGACATCATGTTGAGTAAAATAAGCCAGATACAAAAGGAAGATACAGTCTGTCTGACATGAAATAATTAGAATATACAAGTTCAGAGTCAGAAACTGAAATACTGGTTACCAGGGGTTGGAATGCCGGTAGGGAATGGAGAGTTAATGCTGAGTGGGTACAGTTTCTGTTTGGGGTCATGGAAATATTTTGGTAATGGATGGTGGTGATGACAGCAAAACATTGTGAATATAGTTAACTCCGCTTAATTAGGTATTTGAATGTGGTTGGGGGGGGTTTAGGTTATAGGTATGTTAGTAGAATAAAAGTTTAAAATATCACAGGACTATACAGCAAAAACACTGAACCTTAATATAAACTATGGACTGTAGTTAATAGTATAATTATAGTATTACTTCATCAATTGTAACGAAAATACCACACTAAAGCAAAGTGTTAATAAGAGAGAAAACTGCATTGGGGGTATATGGGCACTTTTCTATTTTCCGCATGGTATTTCTGTAAACCTACAACTTCTCTAATTAGCATATATATATATATATATATTATAAAATATATATAATATATATAAAATTGATGCTTTGGCTTTATGCCTGGGGACAGTGCAAAATCATCAGCATCAATATGGAACCTGAGTGGGTGCTGGCTTGAGAAGGGAACGTGGGAATATCTGATTGGAAATGTCTGACAGACAGTTGGAGCTATGCAACTAAAGTTCAGAAAGAGAACATATTCAAAAAATATTTTGATAGCCATTGAAATTTCTTCCATATTTTTGTCTTGTTTAACCATGGAGCTATCTTTTTGGAAATGTGTTGTTATAATTCACATTATTATAATCCATGAGTAAACTGAGCCTCGGGGTGGGGGACGGGGGATTAGCTGCATCCTCCAAGACTCTGGAACTCAGAAAATGAGCTTTGAGATAAGCAGGGTGAAATCAGAGCATATCCTGGTGAAACCATTACTCACTCCTTTGCTAAGAGGACTCCTTTTGGCAATTGAGCAAACTAGAGATTCTAGTTAGGGCATGAGTATTCTCATTGAAAAGGGATTGAATTGACTTTCAATTAATAATTTTGTTTAAAGGGTATACTATATTCTGTGTTCACAAGCCAGAAAACTTCTATTTAAACTGCAGGAATAAACAGCAAATAATACAAACACAAACTTAGAACATGAGTCTATTTGAATTTTATTTTTAAATGTGTATATAAGTGACTACTTGCTCTGGAGTTCAGGCTTTAGCCCAGTTTAGGAAAAAAAAAAGTATTATCAAGGCACTAGCACAGATTTTCTAGAAGACGTCAATTTCAGAGACTTCGTCAACTTTCTGAACTTTTAAGTAGCACTTGAAATGCTTCATTAAGGGAGGTGAGGCAGGGAACCTTTAATTAGAGATTTTTTCCATCCAACATCTTGGCTGGAGCTGACTCGTTTGTGTGATGCATGAAGTAATCTGGGAAAGAAATCAAGGGAGGTGTGTGTGTGTGGTGTTTAAACAAACGAAAATATGACACACGAGGAGGTAGGAAGGAAGGTCCTTCTCCAAAAATCATTATAACAGCAGTCAGCCTCTCCAGGTCCAGCAGTGCGAGGTCTTGGTCTAAGTGCCTCAGGTATGTGAACTCATAGCAAGTCTAACAGGTAGATGCTGATATTGTTCCCATTTTAGAGATGAGCAAACTGAGGCACAGAGAAGTTGAGTAAACTTGTATCAGGTCAACCATGGGTGGGTGAAGGCTCCAGGATTCCAATGGAAGCAGTCTGGATCAGGAGCCTGTGTTCCCAACTATAACAGGGGGACATGCAGACAATTCTCATTATTTGCAGTGGTTAGATTCTCTGATGTCACCGGGAACACTCGCGAGTACTGAATTGGTGGATGCTGAACCAGTACTCCTAGGGGGAAATACACGGTTAGGTTCCTGCGAGCCTCTGGGCATGACATTTTCATCAACCAATCAGTGTCACCTTGTTTTATGTGTGCTTCTATTCAAAGACACCTTAGTGACTAGATATTGTTGATTCATTAGCATTCATAGCCAGCAGCACTACAACTGGTGCTTTTGTGAAGCTTATTCTAATACACACTATTTTCTCCAGAAGGCGCATCACAGCCTTGTTGCGCTTGGAAACACTAGACAGCACTTCAGCACTCTCCTTGGGGCCATATAAAAGAGCTATTGTGGGAAAAAAACACAAAAATGCAAAAAATATGGTATTAAATATACAGTGAAAAGAGTACCTGCTTACAGTACAAGAGCTTGAAACAGGACAAAGCATCACCTTGTTTGACTTCAGCTTGGAGCATGCAGTGTAGGAACTCTGATATCTCACTGCTGTTTGTAGCTACGCAAACATCCACAAAAGTACCACAAATATTGACGTCGGGGTTACAAATTTTAGCGCATCAGCCAGCACAAAATCTGTGAATAATGAGATTGGCTGTAGTTTGCTGCAAAGCAGACACTAGAGCTACCCCTTTTTCAAGGTGTTATAACCTGTATGCAGGGCACTGCATTTCCTATGCAATCCCTTTAACACAAAAGATAGGGCTTCTTATAATCTCTGTTTTATCAGTGTGGAAATTGAAGCTTAGAAAAGTTGAATGACTTTTCTTTTTCCTAAAGTCATCAAATCCCAGGAGCCAGAGCTCTAATCCAGGTCTTTGTGAACCAAAGTTCAGGCCCAACCGTGTACTTCTCCCCCAGCGTGCTTGTAGTATAAAAAATTCAAAGATTAGACAAAACGTCTTTTTCTCCCTTTTGACTTGAACCAGCTTTTCATCGTAACTATACTTTCACTGCTCTGCTCTTCATTCCCAAGAGCAAGTTAGAAACCCCTTGCAAACTGAGTGCGTGTCCACCAAGTAACTGCCTACAGGAGGGACTCCCTCCTTCCCAGACCGTAAACTTAAAAAAAAAAAAAAAATGAAAAAAGAATAAAGAGCTGCCCCTGACATCTTCTGCAGCGGCAGTTGATTTGACGTTGCGCCGTGTTCAGAGGTGTTGGCATACTTCCAGGGAGAGTGTAAACTGTTTTTTTTTTTTTTTTTAATTGAATGAAAACCTGATTAAGGTAATGACGCGGGGCCAGGGAGAGAAGGAGCGTTGGTGGCTGAATGCTGGAGGCTTCTGGCAGCTCCTTCCCAGTGGTTAGTGCCCCACTGGTTTGGGGCTGGGCTGCTGCAGCCACGGGAAAGGGGGAGGATGGAGGTAATGATGCAGCTTCTTGATTGAAACCAGCTGCAGGTAGCGAATCATCCCATTGTCCCTTTCGCTGGTGATTGGAAGTGACATGCTGGGACATGTGGGGCTCCACTGTGAAGCCTCTCTCAGAAAGAAACGGAGGTAGAAAGCAGGTTTCCCACTCGTTCAGTTTTTCAAAATGAGCCATTCATCTTTAGAGGGTCAGATCTTAGCCGCCCTTTCACTGAGCATGAGTCAGCCTGTCTAATTTTAAAACAAACATTTACTTCAGAGAGATTTCTAATCTTGGCTGATTTTTATAGCTTGTCTCCCTGTACTTTCTACTCTTGATTTAGGCTCCTTTCATTTAAGTTGTTGCCTTTGTAAATACAGATTTCTTCCGGTAGATCCAGAAAACTACCAGGAATGTTTCCGTGAGCGTGATCGTAGGACAGTGTGGCCACCATCTCGGATAACAGGATGGGAATTTTCAGATTTCTTCCCATTTCACATGCATCTTTAGCAACACTTCACACAGTGTCTCTCCTGATGCAGAAAGTATTAACCCCACTTGAGTTTTTGTGTTGGGAATGGAATGACAAAGTACAAGTTCTTTGCAAATACATGGTATTTTGTGTCCCTCTTTCATGAGTTTAGTTTTTAATCCAACAGCGTATAGTCACGTCCCAAATCTAAAAGATCCAGCAACACTGTGTCTTTCGGTGGCTAACGTCTAAGGAAGACAAAAGTGAAATAGGCACAGGACAAAGAAACAGTAATCTAATAGTAAAAGGATGATAGTCCTAGGCTCCCAAGGGGATATGAAATTCAGCCTATTCCAAACTTCTAGGAGTTTAAAATTGAATGTGGAAGATACTTGAAAACGAAGTTTAAAAAAAAAAAATACAAAGAACGCAATGAGGTACTAAACTGTGGGAGTTACATAAGGGCTTGTGGTATGTAAAGAAGGAAGAGATGAGTGTGGATTGCAGTGGTCTTACTTGGGTTATAGCAATGAATGATTACACAAGGAAGTAACCATCAGGGGACCTGTTATGGGCAAACGTGGTGGCCAGTGGTGGCCTGGTGCGGGGGGTGTGGGGGGACTCATGGAGGAGCATCAAGTAAACAGTTATAACATGGTGTGGAGCTGATGAAATAGAGCTGCACCCCAAGGGAGCACAAGAAAGGGGTGTATGGGGTTGGGGTGGGGAGAAGCACCTGAGAGATTGGTTCTAACAGAGGTTCTCAAAGTATGGTCCCAGGACCAGCAGCCTCACCACTGCCTGGGGGCTCATGTGGTGCTGATGTGCTCCAGAGGTTAAGAACCGCTGGATTAGAGAGCAGGTAACGCGGAGCACCAGGGGAAGCTATGGGTGGAGGGGAAGTGCTCTAAGCGGAGAGGATCCGCATCTCCAAAGCCTTGAGCTGAGCATATTTGAGGGATGAACCAGGGCCCCGCTGCTCCCATTTGTTTCCGAACTATCTGCGGCGGCTCTCAGGCTCCAGTGGCAGAGTTGAGTAGTTGTGGCAGAGGCTGCATGGCCTGCAAAGTGGAAAATACTTTGTAGCTCTTTACTGAAGTTTGCAAAGTCTTGATTGAGACTTGGACCTGCCATGACTTGGTGACAAATTACAGGAAGAAGAGGGGCACAGGGATATCCTGCCGCTTTCTGTGTTGAGCCAGCAGCAACGTGATAGTTTTGGGAGGAAACGTTCAATTAATGCTTTTTAACTTTCTTATGGCTCATAGTCCCCTTTGAGAATGTGAGAAAGCACATCCGATGTTCAGGGTTTAAAGATGCCCAACCATAGAGGCACGTTAACTCTGGGAAGTATTTGAGGGGCCCCCTGTAGCAGCACACAGAATTGGGAGAGAGTACTGCGTCATTTTGGAACAAAATTGCCATTTGTCCCCTTTATTTTTTCCATCATGACATTTGATTCATATTTAAAACGCGTCAAAGGAGGTGAGAACATTATGTTTATGTTTGCAAGGATGGAGGGAAGGTTTGGAAGGGATATTTAATAGGGAAGTTAAAGGGCATTTCTGCCCATAATTCTCTCTGGCTATACGTTAAATCATCTGGTGATGGACCCCCATCTCCCGTAATTCCGAATGCGTTGGTCAGGGGTAAGTCTGGACTTTGGTACTGTTTTTAAAATCTCCCCAGGTGAGTCTGATATGCAGCAGGGGTTGATTTCATATTCTGCAGGTAAGGAGAGTAAGACCCTGAGACTAAGGTCTCTTGACACTGAGGCCAGAGCTGGTTCCATCAGACTGTTCAGCATGGCTGTGAACCCTGTGAAATCAGTTCTGTCCCAGACTGGACGCTGCTCTCTCCGTGTTCTGGAGGAGGTATTTCACAAATCTGAGGAGCCAGGTGAAGGAGCCAAGACTTTCTGCTAGATTGAGCTGTTGAGATGTTGAGTATTCCAGTGGCCCTGGTAGATTTAAGTCAGTTCAGCTGAGTGGATTGAGAATATTAAAACACCAGCAAGTTAGCAGATGTGTTGCTCTTATTGCACCAAACTCTGGACCAAGAAAATTTATTTTCTTTTCTTATTGTGTACTACAATTGCCATAGGGAGGCTTTCTTTATGGACCCTGGCCCAGATCAGCTACACTGGGTAGAATGTGCTACAGTCCCTCTCTCATCCCCTTGTCTCATTGTCCACTGGCCACTGTTTTGGGGTCCACAAATTTGGATTCATCTCATTCGTTCACGATGCCTTCTTATCTGTGAAATCAGCATGGACCTCATCTAGTATATTGGTTTGATGAACTGAAACATCTGTTATTTTTAAGTGTGTAGTGATCAGCAGCAAACCCATTGTACAACCTAAATACTAGAACCTAGGTTTTTGTATCAGTAAATCTGGATTTCTTCTTATTTCTGCCATTTATTAGCCACGTGTTCTTAGGGAAGTCACCCTCTTAGCCTTAGCATCCTTGTCTTCAACATGCAATGGTGATACTCTGCATCAGTGTAGCCTGAGCAAGTAAGCCTTCAGTGACGTCTGTCATCCCTGCCTCACCTGGGTAAGGTGGATCACCGGAGACCTTGGGCCCTTTGCAGTCAAGGAGATGACAAAGCTGCACAGCATCCCATGACTGTGAAATGGCCTTTGGCAGAAGCCATGTAAGACTACCCTGGGGAATGGGTGGCCTTGGTGATTTATGGATTTTCCACAGGCTTCAGCTTTCATTAAATCCAGCCACATCAAGGGCAGTAGCTACTTTCAGACCCTCCCAGGGGGGAAAGAAATGGAAAAAAATAAAGTTTCAGTGTCTAAGAGATTTCAAATAAAATCAAGAGGTCAATTCTGAAGGTTACGCTTATGCAAGCTTTAGCCAGATACTTCAAAATATCACAGTATACCAAGCCCCAACCAACAATACTCCTGACAACCAAAGTACTCTATCTAAGTCTATAAAAGTTTTTCTTAATAAATTTATTTTCTCAGAAACTTAAGGCATCCAGATTGGTCCTAGGCCAGTTAAGTCCTGAAACCCAGAGGTACCGGTTTCTCTGAGGACATCAGCCAGGTCCATTCCTCTACCCATAAGGTCAACACCCCTTTCCAGCATGAAGACGTTAAAATGGTCATTTCCCAGATATCCCTGAAGATTGAGAGATTGATTAAATGAGAGGGAGGAGGTGTAACTGAGAAATTAGAACTTAACAAATGACTGTGACTATTCATTATATAGATATTTCTTTTTAGTGTCTAGTGTTTTAGAATAGCCAGAAGGAAATACCTAAAGTTGTTAAACTGTAACCCAGTAGCCCTGATCTTTGAAAATACTTGTATTACTATATTGAAAAAAAAAAAAGTTGCCTGTGTTTACACTGATCTAAGTCTGGATGTTTTGTTTTGTTCCACTGATACATATCTATATCTGTCTGTCTGTCTATCTAGGTATCTATTTCCATCTCTTTCAATACCACATTGTTTTAGTTAACCTACCTCTATTATAAGTCTTTATATTGGGTAGAGTGTGATACTAGTGGTCAATAAGAGAGAAGGGTAATCAGTATGAGATGTTTGGGGTTTTCTTTTTATCTCTTTTACTGGAGTGCTGCAAATGTCCTAAAAATGATTATGGTGTTGAATACACAACCATGTGATGAAACTGAGAACCACTGATAGTGTATTTTTGATGGATTGTGTTGTGTAGGAAGATATCTCAATAAAATTACATTTGAAAAAAAAGACCCTCCTGGGTGCCTCAGGTCCAGAAAGGCATTTCCCTGACTAGGCATAGATTTTCACATTCTCTGTCCGTAAACTTGGGCCATGCAGGCTCCCAGAAATCCAGGCTTCTGGGGGCTGTAGCCTCAGACCAAGGCGCTTCTAGATGTCTCCAGCACTTTGTCTTGTGGTGTGTGGCAGGGCTCGTGAGTAGACAGCTGGCTCCCTTCCCGCTGGGGAGGGGAAAGAAGACTCTGCATTTCCCCACCACACTTTATGGGAATTACTCATCCCTAAAGTATTGTGCAAAAGCAGGCAGAGTGGAGCAGGGAATCATTGCAGTGAAGCTATACCGAGAAACGTCATACATGAGGCTGACCTTTCTGTGTGCTCTGTTTGTATGCATTTGGATTGCTTTGCATTGATGCTCTTTGGTTGGAACAGAGACTTGTGTGCTGGGAACTATTTATAAATATAATCCCTCTGTCAGCCAAAGAAAGAAAACGAATTCCCAAACATTCATGGTTTTCTCTTTTATGTAAATCACAGGTGGGACAGCAACCCAGATATTTGAAAGGGTTGATAATTTGGAGGTGTTGCATAGATTACATCATGGAACCAGGAGAGATTAGTGGTAGATTGGTGTTGGTGAGAGTTGGGTATTCACAAGATGGCGTTGCTGAACTATAATTATAATAACTACCATTTATATATTTTATCAGACATATCTTGTTTTTTTCCCCATTTTATAGACAAGGAATTAAGGCACAGAGATAGTAAATTACAAGATTGTGCATTGATGATATATTTTTCTCCTTACACTAGGTGCATGTATAATTTTAATTAAAATTAAAATTACATTAAAAGGGAAAATATGATTGAGCCAGTTAGGGGTAAAGCCAGGTTTTGAACCTGTTCTCTGAATTAACTCCATAGCCCATTCTTCCTACTATTCTATGTTTCCGTCGTCTTCTTAGCAATAATATTAGTAAATTTATCTAACAATCATCAGTAATAATAAAATTCACATGTATCTTGATACCCCAAATTAGCCAATGGACGTAAATCTTATTGAATTCTGTAGTGAAAGATATCACTGTGATGGTAAGAATGTTAAATTGAGAGTCAGAAGGTACAGGTATCTTTATATATTCTGAATGATAAACCTTTATCGGATATGTGGTTTCCAAATATTTTCTTCCATTGTATGGGTTCTCCCATTTTACTTTTACTGCAGAAGTTCTTTGAGGCTCAAAAGTTTTTAATTTTCATGCCATCCCGTTTATCTGTGTTTTTCTTTTGTTGACTATGCTTTGGGTGTAAAGTCTTTAAAAAAATATTAGCCTAATGCAAAGTCTTCGGAGTGCTTCCCTATGTTTTTTTCTAGGCATTTGATAGTTCTGGCTCTCATATTTAGGTCTTTGATCCATTTTGGGTTGAATTTTATTAAAGAGATGAGGTGTAAATGTTCTCCCTTATTCTTCTGCAAATGGATATCCATTTTTCCCAGGACCGTTTGTTGAAGAGACTGTTCTTTCCCTCATCAAGTGGGATTTGCCTACAAATTATCTGGCTGTAAATGTGAGGGTTGATTTCTGAGCTCTCACTTTGATTCCAGTGGTCTGTATATCCAACCTTGTACCAGTACCATGCCGTTTTGATTAATGCTGCTTTGTAATACATTTTAAGATCTGAAAGTGGGTCCCCCCAGCTTCATTCTTTTTCAACAAGATGGCTTTGGCTATTTGGGACCCTTACCCTTCCATATAAATTTCATGATTGGCTTTTCCATTTCTGCAAAGAAGGTTGTTGGGATTTTAATTGAGACTGCACTGAATCTGTAAATCACTCTGTAGAGGATTGACATTTCTTAACTCTATTTAGTCTTGCAGTCCATGAACACAGTATGCCCTTCCATTTATTTAGGTCCTCTTTGATTTCTTGTAGCAATGTTTTGTAGTTTTCTGTGTACAAATCCTATTCATCCTTGGTCAGATTTATTCCTAGGTATCTGATTCTTTTACTTGCTACTGTAAATGGATTCTGTTTATTGATGTCTTTGATTATTCATTGCTTGTATATAGCAACACTATTGATTTGGGGATGTTGACCTTCTACCTCACCACTTGGCTGAATTCATTTGTTGACTTTAGGATCTTTGCTGTAGATTTTTCAGGATTTCTCATATATAGATTTATATCAACTGCAAATAGGGAAAATGTTACTTCTTTTCCAATTTGGATGCCTTGTATTTCTTTTTCTTGCCTCACTGCTCTGGCAAGAACTTCTAGTGCAGTGTTGAATGACAGTCTT
The DNA here is from genome assembly GCA_004026745.1 of Myrmecophaga tridactyla. Taxonomy (NCBI): domain Eukaryota; kingdom Metazoa; phylum Chordata; class Mammalia; order Pilosa; family Myrmecophagidae; genus Myrmecophaga; species Myrmecophaga tridactyla. Next base: position 127,230 of record PVIY010000374.1, read on the forward strand.
GACAGTGGGCATCCTTGCCTTGTTCCAGATCTTTGACAAAAGCATTCAGTCTTTCACCGTTAAGTAGGATGTTAGCTATGGGTTTTTCATAGATGCCCCTTATCATATTGAGGAATTTTTCTTCTATTCATAGTTTTCTAAGTGTTCTTATCAAGAAGGGTTCTGGATTTAAATCCTTCAGCTTAACAAAAGGAATACAAAAACACTGTTTAAAAATGGGCATAAGATTTGACTTGATGTCTCTCCGAAGAAAATAAACAAATGGCCAAAAAGCACATGAATGTTATCATTAACATGTAATCATTAATGAATGTAATCATTAATGAATTAATGATTCAGTATCATTAACCTTCAGGGAAATGCAAATCAAAACCACATTGCGGTACCATTTCATAGCCACTAGAATGACTATATAAAACACATACGCACAGAAAATTACCATTGTTGGAGAGGATGTGAAGAAATAGGAACACTCATTTACTGCTGGTGCAGACGTCAACTGTTGCAGCCAATGTGAACAACAGCTTGGTGGGTTTCTCAGAAAGCTATGTACACAATTATCATATGACCAAGCAATCCCACTACTAGGTATGTTCCCAAACGAATTGAAAGCAGTACTCAGATAATTTGCACCCCATTGCTCATGGGGCGTTATTCACAAATGCCAAAAGATGGAAGCAACACAATCATCCATCAGCTGATGATTGGATAAACAAAATGCGATGTATGCACGCAGTGGAATATTACCCAGCCATCAAAAGGGATGAAGTTCTGATACCTATGACAATAGGGATGAACCTTAAGGACAGCATGTTGACTGAAATAAATCAGACATAAAAGGACAAATATTGCCTAATCTCCCTGATATGAAATAATCAGAATAAGCAAATCCATAAAGTCAGAATCTAGAATATAGGCTTCCAGGAGACAGGGTGGGATAGGAATTAGGGAGTTAATGTTTAAGATGCTATTCCTATTTGGAACCCGTTTCCAAACCATGGAGATGTTTTGGTAATGGATGGTGGTGAAGGCAGCACAACATTGGAATGTAATTAACGGCACTGAAATATATATCTGATTGTGGTTAAAAGGCAAAATGTTATGTTGTATACATGTTACTTGAATAAAAATTTTTGAGGAAATCCATGGAACCACACAGCACAGTGTACCCTAAGTTAAACCCTGGACTGTAGTTAGTAGTACAATTCTAAAAGTGTGCTTTTATCAGTTGTAGCAAATGCTCCACATCAATGCAAGATGTTAATAGTAGGGTATTATATGGGAATCCTGTATTTTATGCATGATTGTTTTTGGTTTTTTGGTTTTTTTTATATGCTATATGGCAGGGTCACATTTCATTCTTTTTCTATGTGAGTGTCCCGTTATTGCAGCACCATTTGTTGAATTTTTGTTTGTTTTGCTTGCTTGTTTGTTTTTCGGAAGTGCATGGGCTGGGAATCGAACCAGGTCTTCCTGCCTGGCAGGCAAGAATTCTACCTTTTCACCCCCATATGACTGTTTTTAAACACAAAACTTCTCAAAAAAAAAAAAAGTTCCACATTCTTGTTTTCTTGACCCTGATTGTAATTATGTCATTTGGCCAATTCTTTCTACCTTTTTGCACCCGTCCCATGGACTCGAAAACAAGGAGAACAGAACTACAGCTTTTCCTTGAAAAAGTTTACTCTAGGCCAGGGACAAGGGCCATTAAGTATGGGAATTGTGGAAAGTGCCTCTGTGACTGTTCCCAGTCTGTAGCCAGAGTGGTGGATAAACAGAGATTTGGGTGTCCCAGGATAGCTAATCTGGCATGCCATTAGACTTTAAAGCAGAAAGTTATTTGCTTATGTATTGAACTAGGGAAGGTCTTGACAGAAATGCATTTCCAGCTTTTCTTAACAACTCAAGCTCAACCCCTGCTGAACAATTCATTTGGGACCACTTTGGATCCAGATGGTTATCCCTCTCCAAGTGATCATTTTTCCGTCTTGAGCCTTTTCAGGAACTCTAGCTGGGCAGGCTGCCAGAGGACACTGGCTACCCAGACACGGCAGCAGCGTTGCCTGTGAGCTGCTTCTAGGGAGGGCCCAGGGCCCAGCCAGCTGCAGGCCTCCTCTCCCCCGTCTGCTTTCGTGCTCATGAAGACACGTGCAGGCCCACCGTCCAGGCACACGGCACGGCCATGGCCACGTGCGTTAGACCCCTTCCTACACCTCTTACTGTCCTGGGGTGGCTATAACAAAGTGCTACAAACTATGTGCCTTAAAAGAAACAAGATGAAGTCCAAAGTCTGTGTCCACAGGGCAGAGCTCCCTCTGAAGCCTCCAAGGGAGAATCCTTCCTTGCCTCTTCCAGTTCCTGGTGGTCCCAGGTGTTCCTAGGCTTGTGGCCCCATCACTCCAATCTCTGCTCCCATCTTCATGTGACTTCTCCTCTGTGTCTTTCTGTCTCTCTGTGCCCGAATTTCCCTCTTACAAAGACAGTAGTCAGGTTGGATTAGGGTCTCCCCTACTTCAGTATGACATCATCTTAACTCCTTCCATCTGCAGTGACCCCGTTTCCAAATAAGGGCATACTCCTACACACTTGGGGTAGGGCTTCAACATATCCAATTTTTGTGTATGGGGTGGGGGGTGGCACAGTTCAACCCATAACATGTCCAGATCTCCTAGTATTTCCACGGGTGGTGAAACCCACTCAAAATGCCTTCTTTGCTATCATTTCGTTCGCTAGGAGCTGTGACAGCAGAATGTAGAAATCTAAGAAAAGCTTTGCCCAGGGTTTGATGAAAATGTGCTCGGTCATGCTGACAGGTGATAGCAAAAAAAAAAAAAAAAAAAAAGGAAGCCAGCAGTTTAGCCCTGTGCCAGTGACACTGCGGCAGGAAGAGCTGTGCATCCTGAAAAATGCTGTCTGACCACTCTTTAGGGCCCTGAACCCAGAGGGTGACTCCAGGTCAGTTCACAGCTACTGGACACAGCTGGCATCCGAGGGGCTGTTATTTTGGGTGGATTTAAATTTGTTAATCATTTAGTCATTGCAACGATGGCCAGAAAATCTATAGATGAACAGAGTCCTGAAAACTATTGCCATGCTAATAATATAATTAGCAGAGTCTGTTTTCTCCTCCCTTTTTTAAAAATATGATCTATATATTACTTAGTTTAATGTTGAAACCAAAATTCCACATACCAGTGCATCACTGGAAAAATGTGTATCTTTGCACTTATTTACGTCTTAAAAATACTTTCTACTTTTATTATTTTTTATTATTTTTATTGAGAAAAATCTTCACAAGACATATATTCTGTCTGTAGTATACAATCAGTGGCTCACAATATCATCCCATAGTTGTGTATTCATCACCATGATCATTTTTAGAACATGTTGTTCTAGTTTGCTAGCTGCTGGAATGTGACACACCAGAGATGGATTGGATTGGCTTTTAATAAAAGGGGATTTATTTTGTTAGGTCTTCAGAGGAAAGGCAGCTAACTTTCAGTGTTCTTTCTTACGTGGGAAGGCACAGGGTGATCTCTGCCTCTCTCCAGGCCTCTGGGGTCTAACAACTTTCCCCAGGGTGATTCCTTTCTGCATCTCCAAAGGCCTGGGCTGAGCTGCGAGTGCTGAGATGAGGAATGCCGAGCTGCTTGGGCTGTGCTACGTTGCATTCTCTCATTTAAGCACCAGCCAATTAAGTCAAACGTCACTCATTGCAACAGGCAGGCCTCCTAGCCCACTGCAGATGTAATCAACAGCAGATGAGGTTCACATGCTATTGACTCGTGTCCACAGCAATAGAACTAGGTGCCTTCACCTGGCCAAGCTGACACCTGGATCTAATTACCACACATGTGCATCACTCCAGAAAAAGAAAGACTCCTACATCCTATATCCCTTACCCCTCCCTCTCATTGACCACTAGTATTTCAATCTACCCAATTTTTTTTACCCTTTATCCCCTGCCCTATTATTTATTTATTTTTTATCTTTATTTTTATACTCATCTGTTCATACCCTGGGTAAAAGGAACTTCAGACAAGGTTTTCACAGTCACACAGTCATATTGTAAAAGTTATTTCTTTATACAATCATCTTCAAGAATCAAGGCTACTGGAACACAGCTCAACAGTTTTAGGTACTTTCCTCTAGTCACTCTAATACACCATAAACTAAAAAGGGATATCTATATAATGCATAAGAATAACCTCCAGGATAACCCTTTGACTCTGTTTGGAAATCTCTCAGTCAGTGACACTTTATTTTATCTCATTTCTCTCTTCCCCCTTTTGGTCAAGAAGGCTTTCTCAATCCCTTGATGCTGGGTCCTGGCTCATCCCGGAAGTCCTGTCCCACATTGCCAGGGAGATTTACACCCCTGGGAGTCATGTCCTATGAATGGGGAGGGCAGTGAGTTCACCTGCCGAGTTGACTCCTGTCTTTCTTTGACAATCCTGGCTGGTGGTGTTAGTGACAGACCCCCCAACGCCCAGCAAGGCCTTGCTGCAAACAAAAGCCCCCATGGAGTGTACACTGCAGCCACCAGCTGGGGAGACCTGTCCCCCTGGGTGCAGACTCCTGCGCGCTCTTTGTGTCTCCAGAGGGTGACACAGCTTGTTTCAAAAGTGAATGTGTGTTCCCAGTGTGAATGTTCTACTCACAACCAGTGTGGGATGCTCCCTGGCATCTCGGCTCTCCCATGGCCTGGGTCCCAATCCAGCAGGTGGCAGGGAGCTTGGTGCTGGGGGGCTCCAGCTTGCCTGAGAAATAAAATGATCCTGGCCTCTCATCACAGTCAACGGGGGATCCCAGCCTGTGACACTGGATGCCAGGCCAGATGCAGGACGTGATTCATGCTAAATTCAATGCAGAGCTTTCCCAGATGCCTCTTCCCCATCTTATCCCTATGCAGTCTGTCCCTTTCCCACGTGAAAAAAAATAGGTTATTTGCTCTTAGGCTTCCATCAGCACAGTGCCTCGTAGTCCAAGGTGTCTCCCCTGTGATGTCAAGGTCAAGTGCATGAGAAGGAAGGACTGTGGCTTCCGTTGCCGGTTCTCCCTGTGACTCTGACTGCAGGCAAGCCCCAGAGTCCTCATCTGAAAGATGCAGGGGGTAAAACACGCTCATCTGTTTGTTGTGAGCAGACAAGGTGTTTTAAGTAGAGTCACTGGAATAAAGTAGGTAATCAATATATTGGTAGCTATTCTAACATTAGTTTCCCAGGGCTGACATAAATTCCCATAAGCCTGGTGGCTTAAAACAACAGGAGTTTACTGGCTCTCAGCTCTGGAGTCCAGGAATCCAAAAATCAAGGGATTGGCAGGGCCACGCCCCCACTGACGGCTCTAGAGAACCTTCCTTGCCTCTTCCAGCCTCTCAAGGCCCCAGGCATTTCTGGGCTGGTGGCTGTATCAGTCCATTCTCTGCCTCCATTTTCACGTGGCGTCTCCCTTCCCCTCTTCTTTTCTCGAGAAACTCTTTGGTCTCACTTGCCTTTGGATTTAGGGGCCACCTGGATAATCCAGGATGGCTTCATCTCAAGATCCTTAACTTAATTACGTCCATGAAGACCATTTTTCCAAATAAGGTCACAGGGTCCAGGTGAACATACCTTTCGGAGGGTCACCAACCCTCAGACTTTTTTCTAGCATTGATTACAAGCTATTGGCCCTTGGTTTTTCTTTTCTCACTCACCTCATCCCTATGACGAGCAAGATTCCATGCCCCAGGGGAGTGTTAGGGTGCGGCTCTAGGGTAGCCTTTTCCTGCACAATGGTACCTCTTAGTGGTTTCTTGCCTGGACAGGGCCATCCATCCCCTTCAGAAGCCAAGAAGCCTGCCCAGTGAAGCTTTTGCTAGGTCCAGAAGAATCTGTTTCGGTTGAAGACACAGCAAGGAGGGAAATAGGCTAGGCTTGCAAGCAAGCCAACTTGGCATAGGATAGACTCACAGTCTCAAAATACTCATGAATGGGGAAAAAGAAACAGTAAGAGAAAGTAGTGCCAACACCCAGCCAGGATGGGGCTCCCACCAAGTTTTCTATGACTTTCAGGTCGTTTGAAAACCCTCCCTTGATGCTGGGGTGATAAAGGGACCCTGATCTCATGAGGCAGCCCAGCCCATCTCTAGGCAGTTTGAGAATTCACATTTTCTACTGTAAATATAAATTCAGTGTAACTTGGAGCAGAGTTCATTTTTCTACCTCCTAGGCACAGCTCTTTATGGATCTGAGAGTTGCTCTTCCGTTCCAGCTTTTTCTGTACCTCCGCAGGCACTCTCACCTGCCTTGGGTCCAGACCTTGAGTCCTGCTAATCTGATGACTCCTGTTGAACATACTATGCTTTGCCGTTGTCCCCTTGCTAGCCAGGGTTTACGCGGGGTGTGACCAAAACCATCTGTTGCATTATTTCTTCCCTAATTCTGAACATTGCACTTTCTTCAATGAAGTTTACAACTCCAACAGCTTTTTAGGAGCCATACCAAGCATTTGGTTTGACATACAGTCAAACAATATTCTTGGGCTCTTTCACTTGAAGCATTCTCAGGCCAGATCTCCAACCCTGACAGTAGGCTAATTGAGCCATTGAAATCAAGGACAAGCATTTACATTTATTCTCATTTAACTTAATTTTCTTGGCTTTGGGCCATCATTTTCAGCTTCTGTGGATATATTTGAATATTAATTGCAATATATTAAGCATCCCTCTCAGCTTTCTCTGACTTCTAAATATGATAACCCAAACACTAATAAAAATGTTGAAGAGAACAGAATTGAGAATAGACTTCTATGGCAGACCATTTGCTCCATGCCAGTGTTGAACAATTAAGAGCTTATACATACCACAGACTAAGTAAGTGTTTGATGAATGAATGCATGATCCATTCACTTCCTTTGGGGCATACTCATTTAGCCAACCATGACTTTTGAGCCTTTTTTTTTTTCTTTTTGCATGGGCAGGCCCCAGGAAACGAACCCGGGTCTTGGCATGGCAGGTGAGAAATCTGCCTGCTGACCCACCATGGCCCGCCCGAGCCTATTTTTAATACCTAATCAAAAATGAAGCACTGTCTTCTAATATACTCTACAGATATTCCTGTTCAGTCATATAATAAAACAAAGTAGATTGGAGTGTCAAGACTTAGAAAATCCTTGCCATGTTCTAGTGATCTCTGCCATCATTTCCAGGTGTGCCGTCTCCCAAACTAGTTGTGTAATTTTTCCAGCACTGACAGAAGCTCATCATCAGTCAGCCTTTCCTTTTCTTGGAAAGCTGAAACCAGGCTCCTATTTGGGCATATACCTAAATACCAGATAACATGGTTTTCACTCGAAACAAGACACTTGGGATTAGGTGTGCATGGCAGAGCAGCTCTTGTCATTGCCCCGACCTCAGAATGGGGACTTTGAATATGAAGTTCTAGGAGCAGCCATAGCAGTTGGTTGCTATTTAAAGGCCATGAAGTTCGTGGGGATTCATTTCTACGTCTCCCAGCGCAGAGCCTTCTCCGTTTCCCGTCGCCTCTCTGACAGTTAATCCATGGTATGGCAAAACATTTTGAAACCAGATTATAGCAGAGGCCTAAGCGTGATGTTTCCTTTGTTAAATTTTTTCTTCGTGGAGATAATTGAGTTATGTGTAAATTTTGTGATTTAAAAAGCCCTTTTAAAGTGTGCTTCTCTGTAGTTTTTAAAGACAGGCCCAGAAGCAAAGGGGTGTTTGTTACTTACAACTGTAATGGATCTAGCTGACCCCAAAGTACACAGCTGAGCTTTACCTAAATGTTAACTGCTTCACGCCAAGGCTCCCTCAACACTTTGTTTATACCCAGAAACTTATTCTGGTTTCCCACTGCCTGCTCCATTAGAAAGAGGCTAACAGTGTTTAATCTGTACCTAACAGAGAGTAGGGGAGTTTAGGAGTAGAAAATGTAACGGTGTAATCTGAGTTTCTCAAACTTTTATGTGCCTCGTTTAAAATGCAGAGGCTGAAATGGTGGGTCTAGGACTGGGCCTGAGCATCTGCATTTCTAAGTACCCTGTGGGTGCTGATGTCACAGGCTATAGCTTTTAGTAGCAAGGCCCTGTACCGCCGAGATAAACTTTAAAATCCTGCTGGAGAGGCACTTAACAGACGTAGATACAAAGATGCTTCAGATCAGTGTCTTCAGAACAGTGATTGTCAGGCAAGTCCTACTAATAATTCCTAAATAAACGTGTCTTCGTTTGCCTATTAACTCCTTATCCACTTTCCCCTTTCTAACTATCATGTTTTTGAAGCGTGGTCTGCATTTGTGGGTCTCTGGTAAAGTAGCATGTATATTTTCATGTTTTGTCCCGTGATTACAAGAAGACTTTGTCATGACAGGTACAGCCCAAAGGGGAGTGCCTCGGGAACCCAGCTGAAGTTGTGTATGTCAGCTCTGGGGGCGCAATTCGGGACAGGGAAGCTGCTGTGTGTGTAACTAGAAAGAGATCCCACTAAAGAGATCTCTAAGGGAGAAATCCCATTCTCTTTTTTTCCTATCTTTGTCCTTCCTTTTTCCCCTTTCTCTCTCTTAAAAAAATATATATTTTTCTCTATTCAAAAAATATATTGTGGGGTATGTATGTGTGTACAGTATATATATAATATATATGTATATATGAGTATGTATGTGTGTGTGTACATGTGTGGTATATATATATATAATAAAATTTGCCATTTTAACCTTTTAAAAATGTATCCCTTTGATGACATTAATTATATTTGCAATATTGTACAGCTGTCACCACTGTGTCTTTCCAGAACTTTTCTTTATCCCAACAGTAACTCTGCACCCATGAAGCACTAACTCCCCATTCCTCTCTCCCTGCCCCCAGCCCCTGGTAACCTCTAATCTACTTTCTGTCTCAATGAATTTTGCCCATTCCAGGTAGGTCATAGAAGTGGAGCCATAAAGCATTTGTCCTTTGGTGTGTGGTTCTCTCCCTTTCTTTTTCCTACTCTACTTTTCCACCTTCATAAGTTAGCTCTCCATTCTTTCATCCCACAATAATTATCCCGGAACCAGGGACATGGTGAAGCACTTTGGTGCCGCCTGGTGGTTTACTGAAAATGCAGCAAGCTCCAATCCTTACCCTCTTGAGCTGATGGAGCACAGAGAAGAAGGGACCCATGCCCCAGAATTCGAGGGCCCTGTGCCCTCCGAGCTGCATTAGGAAATATGAAACATGGTCCTCCTAAGAGCAGGTGGAGGATAAGGTGAAATTTTTACCAGTTTGGCCCCGGGTCACAGTCTGAGTTGTTCCAGCTTCAGCTTTAATCTCTGTACCCCTGATGTGGCATTGGTGTTATCTGGAAAGGATACTACTTATCAATAAATAACCTTCCCGAAGAACGAATTTGAATTTATGTGTTTAGGCCAGTAAGCCTTAGTGGTCCCCTGGCAGGAATTCCAGAGTCTACACAGAGTCTAGTGTGGCCAACTAAGCCTGTCTTTCGAGTAAGCAGCATAAACAAACTCCGGCACTATGCAGAAGCAAATCAGTACTGTTTTTCAAATTTACTGGGGCTGGATTCTTATAGAAGTATCTTCAGAAGAGTTTTCTAGATTTGTATATTGTGCATTCAGTTGTACAGGCAGTTTTTCATTTGCATTGCTAATGGATCTCTTTCAGAATGTGTTTGACATTTTGCTTGGCTTTGAAAGGACCTTTATTTTGCTGCTTTTTCTTTCCTAGAGCTGCCTTGGGCTAATTAACCTATTCCCTTACTGGCTGGGCCTACTATATGCAAATGTTCTCTTTTCCCATTCTGACATATCACTCCTGCATGAACATCCCTAATGAAATCCTGTGGGGTTTTTATTGGATGTGTGCGATTGCGGAGCCAGCAGGGGGCGCATGGAGCAGTTCTCATTGAGAAATTCTTTTAAATGACTTTTCCTTTGCCATTTGATAAGGAAATGTAGGAGTTTAGGCAGTTTGTTCTTAAGAGTCACACTTAAAATCTGAAGATAAAAGATCATCATCAGTGCTTTCCAAACAACCAAAAGGGGTACCTTTTAAAAAAATGTTTTTGTAGTTTTATTTTGTTATTTTGAAAGTAGTCCTGTCGTAAATATTTACAGGTATTAGGGGTGTTAATTTGCATGTGCTGGGGGTAAATTTTGTGCAGTGTTCTTTTTTAGAGGAGGCCATACTGAACACAGTTATTTGGGATTTACAAAAGCCCTAGAATGGGAGGGTAAAAAACTGATATCACTCCTGGACATAGTACTTCATTGGATTTCATTTCTTCAGTATTAGTGTTCTATGTCTAGACTTATTTTCTGTTTCTTTTCCCATCTTTAAAGTACCTTGCTTGTCTTGTGAGAAATCCTATTCTTATTTGAATGTCCTTTGATGTTGAGACACCAAATTTTTTTAATTGACAAACCAAAACAACATAAAAACACGAACATTCTTAACATAGAAACATTCCATACATGTATATGTTAAACACCAAATATTTAAGCAGCCATCTTCAAATATAACCTGATCAAAATCATTCGAGATGGGGAACTTTATTTTGCATCATTTGTCGTTTTGTCATGAAAATTGGTGTTTACTGATGTTGCAGCAAAACCAGCGAGAGCCACTAAATCTCGGGCAAAATAAAAGTTATAAACAAAGATGAGCTGTATGTGAGAGAGGGGGCCAGAGGAGAGGAGAGGGAACTGTATTACAATAGGGATATCTTAGTTGCTTCATCATCAAGGAATGAAGATGAAGACTGTTCCTGAATGGAATTTATTTGAAAAGCAGAAAGCAGAAAAGAGGGGTCAGGTAGGAGAAGCTCCTAAACTCGAAGGCCTGGAATTCCCAAGCCCAATCCCATGGCTTTTTTAAGTGCAGCATATTACATAACTCACTTCTGCAGATGGTCCCTTTAGAGGGTCCACTGTGACCTGCTGCTTATTTTCGTGGTTCATGATAGCTTGGTTGATGCTCTGTCTCTTACCAGGTGGAGATGTTTTATCACACAGAAGTGTTGCCTCAGAGTTCGGAAGTTACTGAGAGACTGAGATATGTGTCAGAAAGAACTATGTGCATGTCCAGTTTTAAACACACAGGTCTGATTTGTCAGAAAGACGTTTCATCTCTAAAGTGAGTTGACTCTTCCCAACGAGAAAGAGGGGAAAGCAGTGAGAAGAGAAAGTTCAACAACTAGGAAAGGAAGGAGGAGGCAGGGATGAAAGAGGTGTGCTTCCTTAATTATATTGCTTTTATTGTATTTGTTTTTTAACCAAAACCATATTCAAAGTTTTGATTTGTCTCACAGATTTCTTTTGGCTTGCTTTTACCATAAGGAGTGGCTGAACTGGGAATTACTTTGGAACTTGTAGAGAAAAGGATTTGTGGCTGAGTTGGCATGTGTGTGCCTGTGTGTCTGTGTGTGTGTGCGTGCGCGCGTGCAGATGTGTATGTTAAGAAAGAAGGACTCACTGTAGATCCAGAATCATGTAGAATCTGTGAATAGTGATTCTGGCAGATAAGAAATCAGAAGCAATATGCAAAAACTGCTTGGGATTTCTACTCCCAACTTTCTGTTCCTCCTTCTCAGTGCCTGGCTCTAAGAGGGCAGGGTACTGCTGACATTCATCTTTCCTTATGTCAGCCTTCCACTGGGGCTTCATTTGATTTTCCAGCAAGTGGTGAGGCATGGGACCAGCATTTCTGAAAAGGAAATTTAAGACATGCATTCTGCCCCGCTAAGAAGAAGAGAGGAAAAAGGAGGAGAGAGGAAATTGGGAACCATGTCTTAGGGGCACTGTTAACTCCAGAAAAATGATACGCTTTGAAGTTTTGACTTGCTCAGCGTCTTACCAGTTTTCAGGATGTGCCATCCTGCACAGCCAGCGTTTGATCTGCTTTGGTGCCGGGCTGTCATTGGGTTTTAGGAATTCACGTTGTAACCAGAGGCCTACTCTGAGACCTCTTGAGGATGTTTGTTCTGGCGCTGATGTTTTGATTTCCTTTCCCTCCTTCCCTTTCTCATCCCTTCCCTTCTCCCCTCCTCCTGCCCTCTTTCTTCCCCCAGAATCCAGAGCTGCTGTCGGCCGATTGTACCCACGGGGAGATGATTCCTCATGAAGCACCTGGATCCCCTACGGAAATCAAATGTGACTTTCCATTTATCAGACTAAAAGCCGAGCCAGCCAGCCAGTGAAGCAGTCACCGTGGAGGGGGGACGGCGAAAAATGAAACCCAACCAAGAAAGGAGCAACGAATGCCTGCCTCCCAAGAAGCGCGAGATCCCGGCCAGCAGCCGGCCAGCGGAGAAGGCCGCGGCCCCGCCCCACGACAACCACCGGGCGGAGGGCTTGGCATGGCTGGCCAGCACCGCGGGTGGCCAGGGCCACGGGGGCGGCCGGCACGCGCCAGCCGGGACGTCCGTGGAGCTGGGTTTACAGCAGGGAATAGGTTTACACAAATCGCTGTCCACGGGGCTGGACTGCTCCCCGCCCAGCGCTCCCCGCTCGGTCCCGGCCACCACCACGCTCCCTACCGTGTACCCTCCGCCGCGGTCGGGGACCCCCATCTCTCCCGTGCAGTATGCACACCTGCCTCACACTTTCCAGTTCATCGGGTCCTCCCAGTACAGCGGGCCCTACGCCGGCTTCATCCCTTCACAGCTCATCTCCCCCGCGGCCAACCCGGCCAGCAGCGCGGGGGCCGCCTCCGCCGCCCTGGCCGCCACCCCGTCCCAGCGCTCCCAGCTGGAGGCCTACTCCACCCTGCTGGCCAACATGGGCGGCCTGAGCCAGGCTTCGGGACACAAGGTTGAGCAGCAGCAGCAGCAGCACCACCTAAGCAGGACTCCGGGGCTCCTGGCCGCGGGGTCCCCGCCGCCCGCCCAGCAGAACCAATACGTGCACATCTCCAGCTCTCCGCAGAGCGCCGGGCGCACCGCCTCCCCGCCGGCCCTCCCTGTCCACCTGCACCCCCATCAGACGATGATCCCCCACACGCTCACCCTGGGGCCCCCCTCCCAGGTGGTCGTGCAGTACTCGGACGCCGGCGGCCACTTCGTCCCGCGGGAGGCGGCCAAGAAAGCCGAGAGCAGCAGGCTGCAGCAGGCCATGCAGGCCAAGGAGATGCTCAACGGCGAGCTGGAGAAGGGGCGCAGGTACGCCGGGCCCCCCGCGGCCGAGCTGGGGCTGGTCAAGGCGGGCGCCAAGTCGGCCGCGCACCCCTACGAGTCCCGGCACGTGGTGGTGCCCCCCAGCCCCGGTGACTACAGCGCCCGGGACCCGTCCGCGCTCCGGGCCTCGGTGATGGTCCTGCCCAACAGCGGCCCTCCCGCCGCGGACCTGGAGGCGCCGCCCGCCGCGCACCGGGAGGCGTCCCCCTCCACCCTCAACGACAAGGGCGGCCTGCACCTGGGGAAGCCCGGCCACCGAGCCTACGCCCTGTCACCGCAGCAGGCGCTGGGCCCCGAGGGGGTGAAGGCCGCCGCCGTCGCCACGCTGTCGCCCCACACGGTCATCCAGACGCCGCACAGCGCGTCCGAGCCGCTCCCGGTGGGGCTGCCTGCCGCCGCCTTCTACGCGGGGACGCAGCCCCCGGTCATCGGCTACCTGAGCAGCCAGCAGCAGGCGATCACCTACGCCGGCAGCCTGCCCCAGCACCTGGTGATCCCCGGCACCCAGCCCCTGCTCATCCCGGTCGGTGGTGCCGACGTGGAGGCGCCGGGCGTGGCCCCTGGCATGGTCACGTCGTCGCCCCAGTTCGCTGCAGTGCCTCACACCTTCGTCACCACCGCCATGCCCAAGAGCGAGAGCTTCAGCCCCGAGGCGCTGGCCCCGCCGGCCGCCTACCCCGCCGCCGTGGTGCAGGCGCAGATCCACCTGCCGGTGGTACAGTCGCTGGCGGCCCCGGCCGCTCCCCCGACGCTGCCCCCCTACTTCATGAAAGGCTCCATCATCCAGCTGGCCAACGGGGAGCTGAAGAAGGTGGAGGACCTGAAAACGGAGGACTTCATCCAGAGTGCCGAGATCAGCAGCGATCTCAAGATCGACTCTAGCACCGTGGAGAGGATCGAAGACAGCCACAGCCCGGGCTGCGCCGTGATCCAGTTTGCTGTCGGGGAGCACCGAGCACAGGTAACCTCTGGTCCCAGGTCGCGCAGGTGGGGTGGGGGGCGCGCCACTGCCCTCATTTCCCCGAAAGCTGAGTTTCTCCGGCTACCGGGATGAAGGGTTCTCCTTGCTTGGTACCCAGGTTCTGTGAGAATTAACTCTTGAGCCTCCCCAATGGTGCTGCTTAGGCCCCTTCCTTGGGATGATTAAGAAAACCCGTATATAGGTGGTTTTTTCTTTTTGTTTTGTTTTTTTTTTTGCCTTCTTGGGTTGGGTCAGGGACCTGGGTTGCAGTAAACCCAGTTGCGGGAAACTTCAGGATTCCAGCTGGTCTTGCAGTCATTCTACTCTGTCTCAGGAAAAAGGTAGGATCTGAGGTTGAGGCCCAGAGCCACCCGTCCTGCTGCAGCGCCAGATGCCGGGGCTGCCCCAGGTGACCGCCTGAGCTTGTGGGAGACAGGAGGTCTTAGGTCAGGCGGCTGCCAAGCTGAGTCACCTTAAGAACTGAGAGTGTGATTAACCTCCTTTCTTTCCACGCCTCCTACAATCTACTTTTCCAGTCTCTTAAATCACTTGAATGTATTTATTCCACGGCCCATTTATAGTCAACGGCCAGGCAGTTTCATGGCCCAGGTTGCTTGCGAATAGATTTGAGGGATTTGCCCGGCTGCTGAGCCCTGCCGTGTCCGGAACTGCATCCTTTGAGGAGGTGACAGTCGGATGTGACAGGGCCTATGTAGGTTTGAATTGAAAATGCTTGTGGCACAGCTGATATTTGGAATATTCAAAGAAAATAGAACAAGCTGAAAGGCCAACTAGTTAATGGTTTGAATTGTTTTGTGTCTGTTTTTAAAAGATCAAGCGAAGAGGGGCAGCCAGAGAGGCCAGTTTTCCAGAATAGCTTGTGAGTTGACAGGATGTGGTATTTTGTACAACTTCGAGGGGCCTGGTTGCCAAGTGCTCTTAGCCCTGGATTCTCTTTTTTATGGTAAGATGTCACATGAGGCTTGGAGTCTTTGTAAGGCCCAGGAAAGATTTCTCAAGATTTATATTTTTTCAAAAAAGTTTTTTTTTTAGACACAAAATTTGTACTTGCTTGATTTTAATAAATGGCACAATTTAGGAACTCACCACCAAGGTATGGTTGCTATCTGTTCCCTTCTAGATACCTGGGGTAGGCATTAGTACTAGTAGTACTAGAAAGGAAATGACCTGACTCTTAACAGATTCCAGGTGACACATGATAAAGAAGCAAGAATGAAAAATAAATGTCATCTTTCATGGCACTTTTGATTCTTAAGGTGCTCTCTGATCAACAAAGGTAGACATGGAAGAGATTTTATTTTGGCGTGCTTCCAGTTCCTTACAAGCATCTCTTTAAAACTGAGAATAAAGACCTACAGTCCAGCTGCTGATTTCATTTCGAGTCCCTGACAGCCTCCACCTGGTGCAGGCTACAAGGATTCACAGACATCAGGCTTTCAAACCTACCTGGCGTTCCCAGGAGGACTCCTATGTGTGTTTTCCCCCACTTGGCACTTTGCAGAAGGGGCGATTAAAATGGTGGAGAAATTGGCTTCCATAGGAAGTCAGAGCCCTGCTCCCACTTCTTTCCCCTAGCCAGACCACTAGTGTTTCTGCCAACAACGGAGGTGCAAATTAGAAGGCAGAATATTTGTCAAGTCGCGTTCACAGGTCTGTAAGGCAGCCTGTGAGATGCGGAGCTGCGTGCAGGGAAGGGCTTCTGCAAAGAAAGGCCAGAAGCTGTGGCCTGCTCAAAGGGCAGCTTGGATTTCACGCTGAAAGAAACCAAAATGCAAGGCTCCGATTGACCCATGATTTGTGGCTTTTCAGGAAGCCTCTCGGAAGTGGGCTGATGTCATCCCGGCGAGAGTGCACCCCCAGCTGTGTTTGCCACAAGTGGCAAGTTTGGGTGCCACAGAGAATCAGAGGGGGAAAGAGAGGAGGAGAGGGAAGAGAAGAGGGAACACTGATATGCGGGTTTCCTTTAGGTTCCAGGAACTGAGTACTTCCCTCACTCTTCAGTGTCCTTCTGGGGAGTTTTCTCCCTTGGCTTGAAGCCTCCATCCACGTGGTCTCAGCTGGTTGGAACACTAACACCTCTACTCACAGGGATATTTAGAAACGTGAAGACTATTCAACTCGCGTAGCAGAATCACAGGTTTTATTGGGGAAGTTGTGGAAGAAAGAGAGGTTTCTACGTGACAGATGGCTTTAGGAACCTAAGCGTAATCCCAAATCCAAGGAGTATGGCAGGCAGCTTGCAGGGAGCCAGCCTGGCCAAAGGTGGGGGGTGTAGGGAGAGCCTGGGGTGAGGGGTGGGGTGGTCGCTGCTCTCCCTCTGTCACTAACCACCTGCGAAATGAGTTGTTTCACCGCTCCGAGTTCTGGTTTTCTCATCTGTGAAACAGGTAGAATGCGCCTTCTACAAAATAATCCCCTTGGCCGCCCCCCTGTTCTAGTTCTCCACTCTTCTGCCTTCCAGCATAGCCCTTGTAAACATCTCCCAGCATCAGCTAACTGAAAACCAAGCAAGAACATGAAGGGACCCTTTTACTGACCTCATGCTAATGGGCACGTAGCTCTGGTAGGAATGAGAGCCATCCTCTATAAAGTGGAGGGTTTTTTTGTTTGTTTGTTTCTGTTCTTTTAAAATTTTAGACATCATTTTTTAAGAAGCTGAATCCTTCATCCTTAATTGTGGCAAGATGCCCTTAAGTGTTGTTTGCAGCTGAAGCTCCAGATGTTGCAGTGGAGAGAGAAGTGCTTTCGCACATTCACTGAGGTCCCTGTGGTTTTGCTATGGCCACACAGTGTCCTCTGGGTGCCCGTCCCCACTGCCCTGGCGCTGCGGGAGACCCCAAGGTCAGGGCAGACCTGTCTGTGGTCACCGTCCATGTGACTCTGGCACGGCCGCGCGATGGCCTGTTTGATCGTCTGGTGTGGGATGCGCAGTCCATCCTGTCCCGGGGAGGGTGGGGTGGGTGCCTCCACCTTGCTGTCCTCTCTGCCTCAGGGTCTTGGGCCGAGACCCCCAACAGAAGCAGAGTTGCCTCGCTTGTGCCTCATCCCCAAATATAACCCACTTAGTAGCCACCGAGTTCAGGATCACACATCAACGGGCCCCCAAGCACCCCACTCCGGGCGGGAGCCAGCGCGGCTCAGCGGGAGGATGTGGACACCACCCAGTGTCCTCGGCTGCTGTGACAGAGGACCGCAAACCGGGCGGCTTAAAACAAGGAGAAGTTTATCATCTCACGGTTGAGAAGACTGGATGTTGGAAGCCAAGGTGTCGGCAGGGCCAGGCTCCCGGTGAAGTCTCTAGGGGAGAGTCTGCTCCATTGCCCTCTCCTGGCCCCCGGCAGGGGCAGCCATCCGTGGTGTCAGGACACATCTCCACCTCCACGTGGCCTCCTCTTTGGTCCCTGTTACCGTGCGGCATTGTTTCCTCCTACAGATCATGACTCCTCTCCCCTTCTTGTAAGTCCACCAGTCGGATTGGATTAAGGGTCCACCGCACTCATTTTAACGTGCCAAATTCCATCTATAACAGCCCTGTTTCCAAATAAGGTTGCATTCCCAGGTACTGGGACTTCAACACTGTTTGACAGGTTGGAAGCAGGTGAGTTGCTTAGGAAAATCCAAACCAGGTATGGAAGTCAAAGAGATCTAAGCATGACTCTGTCCGCCACTGCTTGCCCTGGGACCTGATGCAAATTATTCGCCATTTCTAAACCTTGGGTTCCTCACTCATGTGGGTGGGAATAATGATACTACTCTAGAGGGTTGTTGTAAAAATTAAAGATAACGCTTTCAAAGGAAGGAGCTACTACGTGGTAGGTCCCTGAAGATGCTAGTTTCTCTTCCTCCTTCAACTCGGAAGGTGTGGCCCTAAAGGGAGAACGGTTAGTTTTTGGAAAATAAATAAGAATTTGCATATTCTAGAAAGAGATTACAGAAAGAGAGGCAGCTGCATGAGCCTGTAAAAAGAAGGCAGTTTGAGCACCATAAGCCATTTTTACCGTGTGTGCATCCACATGGCTTATTTCCTGTGAATGGCCAAGGACTGTCCATACTGCAATTTGTATCAGGAAGGCCTCAGATGCCCTCCCGCTGGCCAGCGTGAGTATATTGTGCCATCTCTGCTAGGGGAGCATGAACTGGACTTGAGGGGTAGATTGGAAAGAAATCAGTAAGAAGCCTGGAGGTGGGCACTTGGGTTCCTGAGCTTGTTTCCTGCTGAGAGGGTGTCAGCAAAGTGTCCACCCCTGCCTGGGATGGGACCCCCAGGTAGCTTTGGGCTTCCATCTGGCAAACTTCTGTTTTCTGAGCGTCCTCTGCATCCCTCTGTCTCTGGCTCCCCAGCTCAGCTTTTCTGAAGAGCACCTAACATTTGCTCAGTAGAGTTGTAGTGAGTTTTGTTTGCAAAGTGCTCCAGGGTGACGCTTTTCATTGACTGCTTCTGTCCTGGATGCTGAGCTCTCTCTGTTACCGGGGTTGCTCAGATGCTCCAGAGGTGGCTGCTTCTCTTGCTTCCTCAATATTTAGTGTCATTTTCTTCTCCTGACTGACCCAGCGTGTGCGCGCATTGTAATGTATTCACTGCACGTCTGCCGAGGAGTTTTCTTTCATTGCACTCTTTTTTTAATTTGACGGCTGTGTGCCGTGAGTCATCATTGTATGTTTAATGGATTAGCTAGCGCCTAAAAATAACCGAGGTCCTCATGCAAAGCCTGTAGGGTCCCTTAGCAGCCAAGACAAGCCCTGTTTGCCGTTTACCATGCAGGGTTGGTAGAAATGAATCCCAGTATTTCAGAAAAGAGTGAGTGAGTGCCTGGCTCGTGTGCGAAGCCTGGCAGGGAGGCCTGTGGGCAGTTCACTAGGGATAATCCTTCTATCGGTTCTAATGCCCTGAAGCCTCCAGAAACGATGACAAACCATGCTGGTGGGGGGGGTGGTTCTAGAAATTATTTCTTATCGTCGTCACATATATGTCACAGAAAATGCCATTTTAACTACTTATTTACATCTTAAATTAGAGAAGTGGTGGGTTTACTGCAAAATGACGCAGGAAATGCAAAGTTCCCATTTACCTCCCTAGTACTACTACCTTGCATTAGTCTGGTACATTGATTACATTCATTGAAAGGACATTTTTATAATTGTACTACTCACCAGAGTCCATCATTTTCAATAGGGTTCACTGCTTGTGTTGTACAGTCCTATGTCGTTTTTAAAAATCTGTGTTCTAGTAACATGTATAGAACCTAAAATTTCCCCTCGTTTAACCACAATCGTATCTGTAATTCACTGCCCTGTCCACAGCATAGTGCTTCCATCCCCACCGTCCATTGCTGACACTTTTGTCATCACCCCCAAACAGAAAGGGTACCCATTAGGCACTAACTCCCCTGACCTCTCCCTCCCAGCCCCAACCAACACATTCCTATTTGGTTATGTGTCTCTCTACCCTAGAGAAAAAGAAAGAAGAAGAAAAAAATGCTCATCTTTAAGCTTTATGTGTTGTAAGTGCCCCCAAATTATCAGCAAAGGGGTCTGACACATCTTACTGGAGCAGATTCCCTCGGACCATTGTTATTTACAGCTTTTAGCATTGGGCACAGATTTTCAGACCCCAAAAGAGGAGGCAAGTGGGATTGAAGCCTGTCCTGGGTACCCGTGTGTCACGACGTCAGAACTGCCGAGGCTTCTGCCAGTCAGCCCTGCGCTTTACAACGGGGCCTCTGCACAGTCGAATCTCTCTAAGCCACATGACGCCGTGCGAGAAACACAGAACTTTGAATTTGTGTGTGGAAAGGTATGGGTTACGGAACAACCCTGAAACGCTTCCACCAAACACTGAGTCAGGCTTACTGCGAACATGCGGAGATGTTTTAAATAGAACACTCACAGATATTCTTACACTCGACTGAAGAGTTTTGACTGTTTTTATTAATGATTTTTAAACACTGAAGTAAACGGGTCTCTCATTTATCCCACGAACCGTTGCCACAGGATTTTTCGACTGCCTTGATGTTGAGAAATCAGCCGTGCAAACTGGCCTTCGAGGAAGGCAGGTCAGCTTTTCTCTTACAGGTAAAACAAGATCAAGAATCATACTTACTTGCAGGCAGGGTCAGGGATTCCCAATTTCATCATTTCACCAAAAGCAAGACATGTTCATGGAAACCCAGCTTCGGGAAAGGTTTTCTCACTCCCGGCTACAGGCAAAACTTGTGAGTTTGGGATAACATCGAGCCAGAAACGTTTTATGAAACAGATGCCCTTCACATTTGTGAAAACAGGGATTTTTTGCCTGTGTGAAGGAGAAGGAGGCATATTTAAACAACAGACGTTTTGTTTTCTTTATGTCTTGTTTCTGCTGATATGTGCATATGTGTGTATATGGATATAGCAAATCTACGATTGAGATATGCAATTAAACAGCATAAATATGTGTGGGTATGCATGCAGTGTTTAGATATGGTATTTATTGACTAAGTAGTTAAAGGAATTCTGTTGCGCTTAGTCACAGAAGAGCTGGAAGTGGGCTAGAAGCCAGTCATTGGGGAAACTAGCAAGGTGCCATGAAATAAATAGCCATCAGCTAAGAATGCAGCATGTGTGGTTCCCTTCCTGTCTTAGTTCCTCCATTCCAAATGGACATTGGAGGTGATGACTTGGGAGCTATGGGTTTGGGGGCTGGGGGGACGGCAGATTTTCTTAGCAGCAATAGTGAGCAAGTGGGCGTGTTGTCTGCAGCAGGAGGAGGGTGGAAAAAGGTGGAGGAGGATGGGGAGAGTATACCCCTTAAAAACAAACAAACAAAAATGGTACTGGCTGCAGTCTTTCCAGAGAGACACAGAGGCCTCAAGCTCACAGAAGGAGAAAAGCTATCCATACTCACTTCTCATCCTACAGACAGCTTACAGTGGTTGGAAAAGGATGTATTTATAGGATGAAAAGATGGGTTGTGCTGAGCTGCCAGGAGTTATGCAACATCTTTGGTTTTAGGTGGTACTACTCCCCCCCACCCCACCCCCGTGAACTTATTTTCTCTGGGGTTTAATTAGAGACCGTCCTGCAAAGTGTTTTGAACCCCCAACCAGGTCGTAAAATGAATCTATGATTAGCTGTAAGAGCCCGGGGAACTCCAGAGTGGAGAGACAGTAATTGAAGTGTGATTCAGTGAAACCGTGGCGAACTCAGCGTCTGACAGCCCAGAAAGCTGCCTGCCAGGGGCTGGGCCAGACCTCGGGGAAGGCACTGCCACTTTCCCTGGGGAGATTACAAACCCAGTTTAGTTGTGGCTGGAGAAAGGAAACAGGGACAGGAAGGGCCTTGCCGGTGTCTAAACATTGCCCCCTGCTGGCTGCTTGTGCTAGTGCAGTGTTTCTACATAAGTGAGGCAAACACAATTATTGAATTGATTAGTCACGTTTTTTACTGAGCGCTTATTTGTGCCAGGAAGTACTTGAGACCCTGGGGGTAGAATAATGAGCAAAACAGACAATGAATAACCCCAGCCCTCATGGAGCACATAGTCTTTTTGGTGGTTGGGGGAGGAGGTTAAACAGACAATAAACAAATATCCAACAAGGTTAAAAAAAATGCATCAAATGATAAGTGCTATGAAAACCTATAAAACAGTATCAAGAGGATAGGAAACCACGGAATGGAGGGCTGCTGTTTTAAATAGGGTGGCCAGGGATGGTCTCTCAAGATTGGAGACAGACAGTACCTAGGGCAGAAAAGGTGCCAAACAAAGTGAATCATGAGTGCTATTTGAGTTAAAACCAGCAAAGAGGCAGGTGCTATGCAGCCTTACGAGAAGTGGGTGGGACCCAGAAGACGTCAGGCATGGGTTGTGCATTTTACTCCGAATGGGATAGTGACAATGGAGGTTGTGAGAAATAATCTCATTCCAGACAAGATTTTTTTTTTCTTTTTGCATGGGCAGGCACCTGGAATCGAACCCAGGTCTCCGGCATGGCAGGCGAGAATCCTGCCACTGAACCACTGTCGCACCACCCCCCAGATAAGATTTTGAGAAGAGGTTTGCTTGTGATGTGGATGTGTGCTGTATGAGAAAAAGAGGGGAGTAAGGAGTGATTCCCAGACTCTGACCTGGAAAAGGGAAGCCACTTATTGAGTGAGGTGGGGGAGGACGTATGTCTGGGACACGATAAGCTTGAGTTGCCTGGTGACATCCAAGTGCAGATCCTCAGATAATGTGTCGCTGGTATCTGACAATCCCCTACGCATTCTGCTTCTATGTTTTGTCCCCTCATTGAAGGCAAGAACTGGAGCTTAAACAATAGGTACCCTCCTGGTCCCCAACACATGGCAGATGTTTAGTGTGTGCTTACAGAACTGTATGAGAACTGCAGAACCGGGAGCATGGCATAGTGAGCACTTCATCCATAATATTTTGGGTCAGCGTGATAGGGAAAACCCGCCCAGGTCCTGAACTGAACGAATGCACAGACTCGTTTTTCCAGTGTCAAAGTAAGGTCATGCCACAAAGTCTACTGTTACGCATCCAATCCAGTATCCCTTAGCACTGACAGAGTGCTTTGAGGTAGGTAATAGTCTTCTCCAAGGGAATTTCAAGCAGTCAGACCTGTCCGTACTCATTCCCCCTGGAAAATCCCCAGTAGGAGTTCTTTGTTAACTGTTAATGATCAGTTAACTTTTGAAAATCGTTATGCCCTTATGACAAACCTAATTATAAAATAAAACTAGACCCATCTTTAAAAGGCTACTTAAGAGGTATGCAACAAAATTTTAATGATCACCAAAGAAAAAGGGGAAAGTTTAATTTTACACACATATGGACAAAAAAAATTGTTATCTAGATATTTCAGGCTAAATAATGAGTGAGGAAAAAATTAGCATTTGGCCTGAACTATCTAGTCCACTGCCTACAACAATCAGATTATCTGAATACCCTTTCCCTCCTTACTAGGCTTGAATAGACCCAGCTGAGGATGTGATTACATCATCTCTTCCCAGGAGGGAAGACAAAGCCAGAATTAAGAGGAAGGTTGAGGGACCAAAACCAAACCTGTGAAGTGGAGAAGAATCTCCCAAACCCATGTGGGTTAAAATAAATTCCATTAGCATCAGCTCTTTTTAGCACTATAACTAAAATATATTTTAGGGGGACTGTTCTAGCTGTGAAGCACGCCACAGCATTTAATTCTAAGACCTGGCTTTGGAGTTTTGAGATGAAGGAGTAAGGCTTTCAAAATGTACAAGAACATGATGGTGTATTTAATGATGGGCGTATATATCCATATTTTAGATGTAGGAGTTGTCATTCATGTTTCCTCTTCTAACAACCTGGAAGGTATTTCTTAATGAGTCCACGGATGGTTGGTAGCATGTGAAAATCTTCAGTGCAGACAGATTTGCCCATGAGTATACAGTAGAAGTGATTTTTGGAAAATGAAATGCTGGCTGCTCTACGGAGCATGATAATATGGCTCACGTGCCAAGAACCTGTCCATTGGCTGGTGTCGGGCGCTCTGCCAACCAGGAGACAGACTGCCCAAAAGCCGGGAATCACCCAGGAATGCATGGAGCCAAAAATGAGGCCAAGGTGATTGGAAAGAGGGCTTCTAGTTGTGCGAATGTCTCATTACCTCTGACTTGGGCAGGGATAAGCAAACCCTGAGTCTAGTAGTAGAGTCTCATGAGATGTTTACCCTGAGAACGTTATTTTTATGACTTGGCAATGCAGCAAAACCATCCCTGCCATGGAGTAGGATTTGTCCCTTCTGCTGAGCTGTAGTGGCTGATGGTTCTAAGAACTTAAAGAGGGGATCTTTGTCGTCAGTTTCAGATCAGTCCTCCTAACTCAGTGGACAATCCCTGTCTGCTACTGAAACTTGCATTTGCCCATGTTTTTATACAAATATGTGGGTGTGCATAGAAATCTGTCTTAGTTTCCTGGGGCTGATGTAACAGATTGCCGCAAACTGGGTGCTTAAAGGCACAGAAATGTATTTTCTCAGTTCTGAAGGCTGCATTAAATCAAGGAATCGGCAAATTTGGTTCTTTCTGAAGACTCTGAGGGAGAATTGTCCCATGCCTCACTCCTTGCTTCTGAGGGTCGCAAGCAATGCTTGGTCTTCTTGGCTTGCAGCTGCATCTCTCCAGGCTCTGCCTCCATCATCAAGTGGTGGTCTCTCTGTGTATGTGTCACTATATCTTCAGGTGGCCATCTTTTAAACACACCAGTCATTGGATTTAGGGCCCACCCTGATCTAGTATGACCTCAACTTGATTACATCTGCAAAGACCCTATTTCCAGATAAGGTTGCATCCACAGGTACTGAGGTGAGGACTTCAACATGCCTTTTGGGGGGACATAAGTCAACCCCCAACAATGTGATATAAATCAAGATTTGGACTTGAACGTCACCCTTGTCACACACATATAGAGTGACTGGGGTCGCATGGGTAGATGTGAAGCAGATGCTGTTACACAGTTCTTTGAGTTCATGCCATTGGCCTCCTTATTTCAAGCAATATTCGATATTAATGCTGGGATAGTGCAAACTTGAAGTCCATCTCTTTTGGTGGTGTTGTAATGTCATACTTTTCACAGGGGCAGAGATTAGAGGTCATAAGAAAAAGAAAATGGGTTTGGGGGCCAAAGAGTATATAGTATATAGCTATATACATCAGTATATAGCTGTTACTTTAGGCAAGTGATTTGATTTCCCTGAGACCATATTTCTTTATTATAAAATAGGTATAACAGTACTTCTCCAACTAGTATGTTGTGAACTTTAAAATACTTTTTATAAAATTTGTACCTGAGTACTTGATAGCTAGCAGGCACTCAAAAATTGTTAGTCTTTGCATTATTAAAATAGCCCAGGATGATGGTTGTTTTCCAAAGTATACGCACATGTGTATGGGCTCATACGCAAACACACCAAAAAAAAATAGGTTTCTGTATGAATTTTGTATTGTTGCCCCTTTCAAAACATGTCTGTCTTCTTTGATAGATAGATCAGGTCTATCATTCAAGAAGTGTATTTAGGACTAGAGCAATCACAGTTATCAAAGACGATAAAGAACGTTAAATAGGTAAGTCATAAGCCATGTAAATTAAATGAAGTAGACTCCACTTTTAGTTTTTTATTGTATTTTAATTATTTGTGTTTGTGTGTATGCATATATATAAAATTCAAAACATTTTCAATATTGTACATAGTCAGTATTCATTTTGATTTATCCACATATCCACCATTTTCATTGCTCTTCCTTCCTCCCTGCATATATACACTTCCATTCAGGTTCATTTTTTTTTTTTCACTTTGAAAATACCCATTTAGTATTTTCTTTAGTGGAGGTCTGCAGGTGATGAATTACCCTAAATATCATTTGTCTGAAATGTCTTTATTCTTCCTTCATTCACAAAGGATCTTTTTTATTGGATATAGAGTTCTCAGTGGGCAATCTTTTTCTGCAACTCTTTAAAGTCTTTCCATTGTTTTCTAACTTTCATCATTTTTTGTTGAAGTCATCCATGAGTTTAACTGTCGATTATTTGAAAGGTAATGTACATTTTGTTTTGGAGGCTTTTAAGATTTTCTTTCCCTGTCCTTGGTTTACTGTAGTTAAACTATAATCTGCCTGGGTATGAAGCTCTTTTTATTTTCCTTCACGGGAGTGAGGCCTTCTTAAGTCCATGCCTCATTGCCTTTAATCATTTGGAAATTTTCTTAGCCATTATCTCTCCAGGTTTTACCTCTGCCCTGTTATCTCTCTCCCCTCCTTCTAGGACTCGAATTACATGTCTCTTAGACCGTCTCATTGTATCTATATCTGATCCTCTCCTCTATGTTAGTCATCTTTTTTGTCAGTTTCATTCTGGGTTGTTTCTTCGAATCTACTTCCAGTTCACTAATTCTCTCTTCAAACAAGTCTATTCTGGTAAATCTATTGCAATCTTGATTTCTGCTGCAGTGTTTTGTGTCGATTCTGGAGTTTCCATAGTTTTTTAAAAAAATAGATTCAAGTTCTCTACCAAATCCTCAGTCTTTTTTGTTTTTTATCTCTGTAAATATTGTTATTATAGTCGTTCTAAAGTCTATGTCTGAGGACTTAATATATGAAGTCCCTTTGGTCTCTTTCTGTTATCTATTGTTTCTACTGTTTTTTATTCATTTCATCTGGTGTTCCTCATGAGCCACTCTTCCTTTTTTAATTGAGTGCTGTTTTTTTATTTGCAAATTGTTTATGGAAATAATTCTAAGCCCTGGGTTGAGATGATTTCTTTAAGAGATTTGTTTACTTTTGCTTGGCACCTGAGAAAAATAGGACTTGGGGATTCTGTTAATCCAATTTCAGAGGCTGAAATGATTCAGATCTGGGCCACAGACCTTGAGTGGGCCTGTCTGCTTCTGGTTCACGCTTCCCTCTAGGGTACAGCCCTTTGGGTCCCAGCTTAAAAGAGTGAAGTTTACCAAGGAAGACCCACCCTTGGTTGGCCCTAAACTCCATTCTACTGACCCTCATGTTCTTGAGATTGTGAAAAGCCCACTTGGTTTTACATCTCCTCCACTCTGTAATCTGTAAGTATTCCTCACGGAAAACCTGTTCTAGTTTGCAAGCTGCTGTAATGCAATATACCAGAAATGGAATGGCTTTTAAAAAGGAGAATTTAATACATTTCTAGTTTACAATTCTGAGAAAATGTCTCAATTAAAGCAAGTCTATAAAAATGTCCAAATTAAGGCATCTGGGGGAAGATACCTTGGTTCAAGAAGGCCAGTGAGGTTCATGGTTTCTCTCTCCACTGGAAAGGCACATGGTGAGCATGGTGATGTCTTCTAGCTTCCTCTCCAGGCCTCTTGCTTCATGAAGCTCCCCCAGGGGCGTTCTCCTTCATCTCCAAAGGTTGCTGGCTGATGGACTCTGTGCTTCTAGTGGCTATGTCATTCTCATCATTCTCTGCTCTCTCAGAATCTCAAGCCTTTTCCAAAATGCTTCTTCTTTTAAAGGATTCCAGTAATCAAGACCTACTTGGAATAGGTGGAGACACGTCTCCATCTAATCAACTTAAATACCTGCACTTGATTGAGTCATATCTCCGTGGAGGTAACCTAATCAAGTTTCCAGCCTGTAGTACTGAATAGGGATTAGAAGCAACGGCTGCCTTTACGAAATGGGATCAGGATTAAAAGTGGCTTTTCTAGGGCACATGAATCCTTTCAAACCAGCACAGGCCCCAAACACCGGGTTCAAATCTTTGAACTCTTCTGATCCTGACCAGTAATTTTTTTGCTATCTTATTTTCTGTTGAATGTTTTTAGGGGGGTGATTTTGTTTTAGACTTTGTCCAGAGTATTTAGTTGTCCTCACTTTAGAGGATTGGTCGAAATTACCTAGTCTATAACAGAAGGCCCATTGAAAATTGATATAGCCCAAAGTTGAAGAAATATAATTTCCATGAAAATGAAACTGCTAAAACCTCAAGTGCATTTCAGCTTGCCTTAGTGTCAGTATTAAGGCTTTCACTGGACAGTATCCAGTTCCCTCCACCCCATCTCTTTGCTTTTGCTTGTGTATCCCCAATTCCAGGAAGATCTTTTCCTTGCACACATACCTACCCCACCCCCATTGTTTTTTTAAACCTCAGCACAGGTGTTTCCTCATCCAAGAAGACTAACTCACTTCTTCTCCAGTTCTCTAAACTGAGTAAGATGCCTGTCATCTGCCCTCCAATAACATCATCCTGTGCAAAGCTTTATAATCCCACTCAGCCCGTTGGTTGGTGATGATTTGGTCATGAACCTGCTATTCCCACTTGATTGTGAATTCCTGTGGGACCAACCCTACCTTTTTTCAACTTATTTGCTTGGCACAGTGCATTGTCCATAGCGGTAGGTAGAAAACGGCCTGCCCATTTTTTGAAAGGATCCTGGGCTTCACCCTTCCATTATTTGTTATTCAAACAAATGCAGAGACTTATTTGAGTTCCTGGGGAATCGACCTCGTGGGTGAGCCAAGCACTTGAGCTGTCTGTGTCCGCTTTTCCCTTTGCCCAGCAGTGTTTCCCACCGCCACCACCCAAACTCTCCAGATCCTGCCCGCTCTCCAGGGTGCCAGGTAAGCCCTCCCTGCTTAATCTCACCTCACTAATTATGCTTCCCCTGAATTCCTGGCGTACGTGGTCATTTATCCAACAAATGTTTATTGAGCTCCGACTGTGTACCAGGTATACTTTTAGGGGCTGGAGATCCAGTGATAAATAGGTAAGCACTTGCCTCATGGACCCTATGTAGTCTAACTTTGACCTCTGTTTACTACCGTTGTACATGATCTTGGCATTTGTCCAGTGAGCCAGTAAAGCACAGACTGTGCATGTCTTGGGACTTTGCATCACCCACAGATCCCAGCTTGGTGCTGAACACCGAATAGAGGCTCGTCTGTCCTTGTGGTTCGATGACTTATTTTAACAGGAACCAGAGACTAAAATGTCAATGAAATGATATTTTGAATACTGAATGGACTTTCACCCAGAATAGTCTTTTTTTTCCCCCACTGGCTTCTGCCCACCCCCTAGCTATGGTAAGTAGCCATAGGACAGTAAGTTAAGAGCCCCATTTGTTTGTGTCAATGGGGAAACTTTGTGAAACTCAGTTTTTTGTTGTTTCTTTTCCATTCAGCCCTCACAGGTATATGTATATTTATATATATATATATATATATATATATATATATATATATATATATATATATAATGTTTTCATTCGTGTCCTTGTCTTCCCCTCTCTTTGTCTCTGTTTCTACAGGTCAGCGTTGAAGTTTTGGTGGAGTATCCTTTTTTTGTGTTTGGACAGGGCTGGTCATCTTGCTCTCCAGAGAGAACCAGCCAGCTCTTTGATTTGCCGTGTTCCAAACTGTCCGTCGGGGATGTGTGCATCTCACTTACCCTCAAGAACCTGAAGAATGGCTCTGTTAAAAAGGGCCAGTCCGTGGACCCCGCAGGTGTCCTGCTGAAGCACTCAAAGACCGACAGCCTCGCAGGCAGTAGACTTCGGTGCGCTGAGCAGGAAAACGGAATTAATCAGGGAAGTGGCCAGATGCTCTCGGAGAATGGCGAACTGAAGTTTCCGGAAAAAATAGGATTGCCCGCAGCACCCTTGCTCACCAAAACAGAATCCAGCAGGCCCGCGGCGACGAGGAAGAGGAGGTGGTCGGCGCCGGAGACCCGCAAACTGGAGAAGTCGGAAGATGAACCACCTTTGACTCTTCCTAAGCCTTCTCTAATTCCTCAGGAGGTTAAGATTTGCATTGAAGGCCGGTCTAACGTAGGCAAGTAAAGGCAGCGAGGGGGGAAAGGAAATTTGGCTCTCCCTTGTCATTTTTATCCAGATTACTGTACTGTAGACTAAATAACACAGTATTTACATGTTATCCTCTTATTTTTAGGTTTATGTTATAACCTTGTCATTAGAGTTACAGCTGGTGTTTTGCAGGAGACTGGTGCATATGCTTTTTTTCCACGAGTGTGTGTCCATGAGTGGATGGGTCAAGGGCTGGACCGGGAACAGCTGGGGCTCCAGGCCTCCTGGATGGAAAGGAACCTGGCTTCAGAGCTGCTGCCTTCTGCCGGTTGCACGAGGGAGGCCTGTGGGAAGGGAACTGCGGTGGGTGCGTTCGGGCACAGGGGATGGGCGCCAGGGTGAGTGAGGGTCTCTTTCTCTCTGCCTCCCTCTGTCTCACTGTCTCGCTCTCAGCATGGGATTGCAGCTCCCAAGCAATTTATTATGAGGTTCTCACATATAAAATAAACATCAGGAGCCCAGCATTTAGGGTCTCCTAGAGCCTAGGCATCGGACATCAGATGGAAAGCTAACCTTTTAAAAAAGAACATTTTTTTTTCTCCGTGTTTTACAATAAAAGCAACTTTTAATTATATAGATATATATTTCCCCCTATGGGGCCTGACTGCACTGATATATATATTTTTTTTTTAAGAGCAACTGCCACACATGGGATTGCATTTCTGCTTTGCTAGTGCAGTGATAGTGTCAGGGTGTCTTGGTGGGCAGAGAGCCTCTGCTTGCAGCGCCCCGCCTGGGGAGCGGGGGGGGGGGCCAGGGTGGGGAGAGAGTGACACCCACTCTGGTTTCTGTGCAGTGTTAGGAAAACTAATCAGGTTCATTGCATTGACTTCGCTCCCAAGAGGTAGCTGCAGACTGCCCTTCGGTGAGAGCATCCGAAGCTCTTTGCATCGAGTTTGCAAATCTTTTGTCTTTTAACTCTAGTACTGTTTATAGTTCATGACTATGGACAACTCGGGTGCCACTTTTTTCAGATTCCAGTCTGATGTAAGGAATTAGATTTTGAAGATGAGCATATATTATTACTATCTCTAAGCACTTAAAATGCTGTTCACACATTGTTACCGAGCATCTTGGTCTATCATTCAACAAGTACTGTATCTCACTTTAAACTGTTTGGGAAGAAAAAAAAAATAAGTTGCTTTCTTTTTTTCAACACTGTAACTACATTTCAGCTCTGCAGAGTTTCTCACGAGCGAGATATTGAAAGTTTTCATGTGGTTTTAAAGGGATGAATGTGAATTATGATCTAGTATGTGACAATAAATGACCACCAAGTACTACCTGACAGGAGGCACTTTTCACTTTGATATTAGAGAAAGAGTTAAAGACGTATGCAGAGCGGGCAGAGAAACGGAGAGGAAAGGGATGGAGAAAAAAAAATACTCATTTTTTCCAGTGTTTTTCTTTTTAAGATGAACTTTTAAAGAACCTTGCGATTTGCACATCTTGAGTTTATAATTTGTGTGATATTCCTGCAGTTTTTATCCAATAACATGTGGGAAAGGTTTGGGGACTGAACGAGCATAAATAAATGTAGCAATTACTTTCTAACCTGCCTAAACGCTAGGCCATTTTAGAAGGTTATGTTCCTTTCACAATTCAGTTTGGTCTTTCTTCGACATCTGTCACAAAGAACCAGGTCTTAGCAGGACAACTCTGAGAATTTTCTTCAGATTCATTGAGAGAGTTTTCCATAAAGACATTTCTCTATGTAAGCAAGTTATTTTTTAAACAATTACTTTATTATTGTTGTTATTCATGCGTTCTTAAGAATGACTTTTTTGTTCTTTTTCCATTTGAAATCAAATAAAGATTTAATGTTTGGTACAAACCCAGAAAGGGTTTTTTCATGGTTTAAATCTTTCGTTCCCAGACACCTGAAATATTTTGTGGGTCTTGACTGTGCATCCTAAAGTGCTTTACAAAAAAAAAAAAAAGTTTTATAAATCGGGAGCAATTTTTAAATATTCTTATGTAGAATGGCTGCAACTAATCTAAACAAATACTTATCTGATTTTTCTTCCACCATTGAAAATAGGACTTTCTCTTCCATTTCACCAATTAAAAACAAATCTAAACATATATCCACATTTTGGCCATCTTGCATTACTGTACATTTACCAGAACTGATGACCTTTGCAAACCATTTTCTGGGGTGTACCAAAACAAACAAACAAGCAAAATGACTCAGTTTGGCATAGCTAGAACAGTTCCTCAACTCTCTCTGCATTTTGTTGCTCTCTCAGCATTCAGCAGAGAAGCTGAGTTAGTCCCGTTCTTGCAGTCACATTGCTTAGTTAATGCTGTATTTTTTTAAATGTTTCTGTTCAGAGAACTTGCTTAATCTTCCGTATATTATGCTCAGGGCACTTGCAATTATTAGGTTCTGTTTTTCTTTTTTTGTTTCTTAACCTTTTTTGGTAAGAGGAATATGGGGTTGCCATATAGACTTTTGTTCTCATCGGTACCACTTTTTCCAGCCAGTCACGTGGACTCAGAGAAACACACACCACCTTTTGGCTTACAAGGAAGCAGAGCGTTACACTGACCGGATCCACTCAATCAACCAACACTAACACGGGAAAAATTTCACGGTTTGGAGCAATAGGAACCTTAGCATAATTTATGTGCTTCTCTTTCAGGTATAGGAATTATAAAATAATTGGTTCTCTCTAAGCATTGTCCCATTTCACTCTCTTGCTTTTTTTTTTAAGCATGTGCAATACTTTCTGTGCCAATATAGTCTTACCAGTGTGTTAGTGGTTAAAGCTCATGTAGGCTTTTCCCTTGTTCCGTCCGTCTTCCCTGACTTGTCCAAAACCTCTTCTGGCCAGAGCAGGGCTGGAGGGAAGGAGCCAGGGAGGGGAAAGCCTCCTGTCACCCCGCTGCTGCCGATGCTGAGTGCCGGGGCCGGGAGCCTCCGAGACAGCCCCGTTTGTCTGCCGCCGCCTTGCCACTAAAGCAAGAAAAAAAAAAAAAAAAGACGCGGTTCCCCCCTGTCACCGCAAGGAATAGTGAATGTGAAGTCTGGAGAGGAAGGAGTCAGATGCATTTGTAGAAGCGCACTCGGGAGCAGATTAGCCAGGAGCCAGCCCATTTGCCACGGTCTTTTCTGCAAGCGGACAAGCCCCAACTCAGGGTCCCTTTTGCTGGGACTTTGGGCCGCGACTCCGGGCGTGGGCAGGCGGGGTGGCCGGGTGCCCGCGGGGCAGCGTGGTGGCCGCAGACGGGGCCAGCCCTGCCAGGAGCGGTCACCCCGTTTGGCGGCAGCTTTCTCCTCAAATAGGAAGGACATCTGGATGACAGGGAACCTCCTTTGTTTGCAGACATTGGCGTGCCCCGCGGCCCCCCAAGCAGCGGTTGTCACTTGCTCGGGATCCAGCAGACAGACAGGCGGAGAGATTCTCCCAGGACCAGCCGCGCGCCTCTGCACCGCCTTCTTTGCAATAGTAACTGACCGCCGTCTTTAGTTCTGATTCCTTTCCTGTTTTGTTTTGTTTTTTAAAAACTAACAACAGCAGGCCTTTTCGTTTACAAATGGAACACAATCACCGAGAAATTAGTCAGGGCGAAAAGAAAATAATAATAATAATAATAATAATAATAATAATAAACCAACAAACAAGAACCTCTCTTTGTAGGGATTTCTAAGTATATAAAAATGACTGTTCCTTAGAATGTTGAACTTGAGAGTTACTTCGGTTTGTCTGGGCCACATCGGTGCGGGGTGGGGTGGGGACACAG
>PVIY010000374.1:160573-214654 GCA_004026745.1 Myrmecophaga tridactyla
TGTGTTGTGGCCGATTCCGTTAGTAACTCTAATGGTGACCCTGTGTTTTTGGTTAGGTGACTGTTTTGGGGGTCCCCCCCCCCCCCGCAACCAGGAAGTGGCGTCATTTCTCTGTCTCTCCTACAAGGAGCTCCGCGGAACCTTTCACACCTCTTACTCAGGGATGGGGCTGGCGTGTGTGGCATACTGACTGACGTGTCCAGAAGCAGCACTTTGCCTGCTCTGGAGTAGGGCTGTACAATTTCAAGGAATGTTTGGATTTCCTGCACCTTGTGGATTCCTCCTTAGATACTGCATAGATTGCAATATAATGCTGCGTGTTCAGGATGAACAGTAGCTCCTAGTAATCATAAAATCCATTCTTTGCACATGGTTTGATCTTTACTGAAATACGTTGCCAAAATTTATTTTTTGTTTGTTGTCCCTTTGGAATTTTTTTTTTTTTTTTTTAAGGAAACAAACGACAATACCCTTTAACCTCTGTGACTACTAAGGAGCCCTGTTTCTTTCCTAGAGAAAAAAAAATGTCTCAGATGCTTTTGAAGACACTAATGCCAATGCTATTTCAGAAATGGGTGGGGCAAAGCTCTTGGGACTGGAGGCCAAGCTTTTTGAGCTGTGTTGGTTGTCACAGCTACTGCTTTATGCACAGCAGCTCAACAAACTGTGGTCTGTTCTCTCCTAAAACGTTTTGCAATTCCTATTTCCTAGTCACCTGTGATGATTCCAGATGAAAATAGGGCCTGCCATCTCCCTGGTCCAGGCAAGGGTCCTCAGTGGTGATATGAAAGGAAAGGGAATTATTCTTGTTTTGTTTTGTTTTGTTTTTTAACAGTGGAGTGGAGGCCTTTGCTTCCACATTTGTGTTTTTAACCTAGAATTTCTGAAATAGAAAATTTAAGAACACATCAAGTAATAAATATACAGAGAATATACTTTTTTATAAAGCACATGCCTATGCTATCGTGTTGGGTTGGTTTCCTCTCTTTTCCACACAGTGTTGTGTTTCTGTTGATAGGGAAAATTCCAAACAAATTGCACACCTCTACTCCGGAGCTGAAATTTCTTTTACATAGATGACCTCGCTTCAGATATGTTACCTTACTGATAGAATCTTTTCTTGTAGCACTATACCTTGTGGGAATTTTTTTTTTTTTAACGTACACCTAATTTGAGAAGCTGAAGAAATGAAATTTTTAAGCACTCACTTTGAGGAGTACAGATAATGTTTAAAAAAATTGCACAAAAGAAAAATGAATGTTGAAATGATTCAGTGTTTGAGAGATATGGATCTGTTGAAACGAGTTTCATACCTTGTTTGTAAAAAAAAAAAAAAAGATTGAGAGTTACATGTTTTTTTGTATATAGAAATTTGTCATGTCTAAATGATCAAATTTGTATGGTTATGGCCTGGAAGAATTACTACGTAAAAGGCTCTTAAACTATACCTATGCTTACTGTTATGTTTGTTACATACTACCCTCTTTTGAGGGAGGGGAACTCTGTATTCTGCTATTTGAGAATTTTGTTCATTCCTATGCTGAAAGTACTTCTTTGAGCTCCCTTCTTAGTTTAAACTCTTAAGCCATCGCAAGTCCTTTTTCTTCAGAGATGTCATCTCTGACATTTTCAGCACTTCTTGTTCCAATAAACCCAAAGAATATAATCCTGAACAAGAAGTGTTTGTAACAAGGGATCCTAGGTACCAATAAAAAAGGACTCATTATGGGGACAAAAAAAAAAAAAAAATCACCACCCCCCCCCACACACACCTCATTTAAATGGGTGGTAAGACAAATTTAAATGCCTCCTTTTGCTTTGTTTCCCTTTGAGTTTTCTGTAATATTAAGAGGCCAAAAAAAAATCAATGTGAAGCAACTTCTCGGCTGAGTCTTCTTTTGGCCCCCAAATCAAGTTGGACGGGTTGGCTTTGGGGATACTGAACAAGCCCACCTACGGTTCTTAAATTCAGAATCTCTTCCCCTCCCTTAGCGGCACATGCCATTGTTGCAGTAGCGAACATTCACCTGTACCATGGAAGGAGAGAGGGAGGGTGGGAGGGAGGAGTGACATTGGTTTTTCAGGACCCCAGGCCTTGTATACTAACAGTTCACCCATGTTAAAATTAAGTGCATTTGGCCAATAGGTAATGTCTATACAATAACAGTCTCTAAGGATGTCCATAACTTTTCTTATCTGAAAGGACTCAAGTCTTCCGCTGCAGATAAATCGGAGACTTCATCCCAGTTTTCTTTCCTTTTGGGTCATTTGTTCGTTTGCTGCCCGGATGGTCAGTGAGCTCATCTCCTTCTCCGTGGCCCACCCAAAGGCCATCGTTGGAAGCATTGCTTCCAGTAACCCTTACTGAGGTGACGTCCCATCCCGTCCCCCTAGATACCAAGGCCAAGGCGACCCTAGCTGAGAGCTGTCGTCTCTCAAGAGCTGTTATCCAGCAGTTGGGTTTGCAGGTCTTCTGTGCTCCTGAGGTGACCCGCCTACTCTTAGCTGGGCCGGGAGTGGGGTAAATTCCTGCAATCGGCAACTGCTGGGCTTGCTGTGTGCTCACCCTCTAGACTCATTTGGTTCTAGGAATGCTGCCCGTTTGCCATCATTTCTTCAGCTCCAGCCTACACTGCTCAGCCGTGCGCCCAGGTTACAGGTCAGTGGAAAATGAGGTGGCAGTTGTCCTATCGCTATTTGTGGTGGCCTTGGGATAAAGTCCTCATTTCTAGCCCTGGGGTGGTGACCCCCAGAGCCACTGCTGAGATTTGTACCCCTGGGTGCTTTAGTTTGGAATCATAACCCACCACCACTTCCAACCACAATCCTCACACAGGCCAAGGGAAAAGGATGCTAGAGCTTGGTTTAAAGGCACTCACAGACTGACATGGCCAGTACAGAGGAGAACTAGGGAAGGAAGGATGTTTTGCACCTTACCGAAAAGAAAAATTTTAAGTGCATACATAGTTAAGAGCTTTTATTGTGACAGAACTTTTTTCCATATGCGTGCATACTCTCTGTAATTCCAGTGTAAAATATTGTACTTGCACTAGCTTTTTTAAAACAAATATTAAAAAAAAAATGGAAGAATTCATATTCTATTTTCTAATCGTGGTGTGTCTATTTGTAGGATACACTCGAGTCTGTTTATTGAATTTTATGGTCCCTTTCTTTGATGGTGCTTGCAGGTTTTCTAGGTAGAAATTATTTCATTATAATAAAACAATGTTTGATTCAGAATTTGAACAAAATTGTTTTAAATAAATTGTCTGTATACCAGTACAAGTTTATTGTTTCAGTATACTCGTACTAATAAAATAACAGTGCCAATTGCAAATGTGTCTCCTTGCTTGTGTTAGGTCCTCCAGAAGGTGAGTCCTCCATTTCACATACCCCTGCTGTGATCACAGAAGTTCTCTGGTGGCATGGGAGAAGGTTAGGGATGGGCGTGACATGAGACACTGCCTGCCTTTGTTTTTTCTTTTGTTGGGGCTTGGGGGTACGAGTGGTGGTGCTTGTGATGAGATTGAGATAAAGGGCACATTTCCACATCTGGTGTCTGAGCTTGTTCCATTCCCGTTTATTTCTCCTACCTGAACACTGCTGTTCCCAAGAGATGTTGGTTTTTAAACAAGCGTTTGGCAACTTCACAGACTCGTGTGACATGATGTACACTCTGTACGGTTTTGTGATCAATGGTTAGGGGTCTGAAGGCAGGGTTCATTCGTGTCTCCTGTAGTTCATGCTTGCCAGAAACTCAAAGAGTAGAGTCCCCGGCATGGGTGGAGCCCCTGGTTTGGCTTGAGTGGGCACGATGGGTTTGTATGGTGTGCATTCTCAGCTGGGTACGGCTTAGTGGTTGCGCCAATATAATTCCTCAGACTAGCAACTTTTAGTGTTAAAGGTTTGGGCAAGTCTTCAGTCCAGTGACTGGTTAAAGTGAAGAGGGAAAATCTTTGCCTTCTCATGCTGCCAAGGGACAGGACTCGAGACAATTAGAAGCATAGCAGGAACACAAAGAGGCAAAGCAAGGTGAAAGCTAAGGCTCAGGTCCCAGGCTCTCCTACTTACAACCTATTTGAGGCCCCTTCCCCATGCACCCCTGCCTGACAGAGCGAGTGTGTTCCATCTGTGTGGCCTGTGCCAACATCTGATTTGAGAGGACACTAGGCTGCAGGCTCTCTGCAGCCCGTTCCTCGTGGAGGCTGATGGGAACTTGCTAAGAGATCCTGCCTTTTCATAAGCCTGATGATTCTCACTGGTTGGCGGGTCTTTTGCAATGACTCAGTTTTTACTTCCCCCAAAACTGGCTGAGCAAAGGACCTACCGTTGGTTTCTGGACACACTGAGCTGGTCTATGAAAGCATGGCACAAGGTGGATAAAGCAGGGACCAACTTGGTGTCACAGCCAACAGGGCGTCCACCCCATGACCACTCTGGGCTCGGCCCTGAAGGCTGGTGTGAGAAAAGGGAGGCCAGGGTCCCCAGGTTAGGAGGACAGGGGGCTGAAGGAGGTCCCCCTTCACTGTTAATGGATGTCTCTGAAACTTTCTTTTCCTTGGCCTCTCTCCCTTATTTTTCACTGAAACAAAACTTTTAAGGGCTCAAGCGTAAGACACGTGGGAGGGAGGTTCACAGCTCACTCAGACAAACAGATTTGTCTCCAGCAAAAGCCCCCCACCGTGCGGTTAAACATCCCTCTTGACCGTCATATCCCCAAAGTGCCATTGTCTGAGTTTCTGCAGGTACCAGAGTTATTCCTGTGGATTTTGCAGGAAAAGTATTACCATAGGGTTACTGTTGCTGGATCTTTAAGTATATTCTTAGAGGACTGAACGTGGGCCTGTCGTTCTCCAAGAGTGCGATGGGTTGGTTTTAGAGCATTTACATGGGCTCTTGTCATCAGAGCCCGTTTCATTTACCTCCGTGGAAAATCAGACAGTTAATTCAGAATTCCAAGAGGCTGCTCTACTCCAGGACCCTTACTTGACTTTTTGAAGAAATCTGACTTCTGAATCTGCTCCTTTAGCCTTGTTAAAAAGTAAATGAAGTATAAAACATCCTGGTCTGCATAAGCTTTCTAGTCGTATTACTTGAGTCATACTTCAAAGGGAGCGGCCTGCCATCATTAATTTAGCTGGTGTTCACTGCTTTATACAAGTGTCAAAGTGGACTATGTAGGCTCCTTTTTCCAAGAAAAGGTCATTATCAGTCAATTAATTGACCATTAGACAGCAGTCCAGTGCGGTCCTTCCTCAAAAGCATTAACTGTGATGACAAGGGAACTGCTCTAACTGGCATTTTAAACCAATTTAGAATACCACTGGCTAAGCTTTATTGTTCCTTTTTATCAATGGGACCCTTTCTACCTTCAATAAAACATCCCAGAGAATAAAAAAAAAAAATAAGCTCTTTCTAGGACAATCCAATCCAAGTTAGGGCTAAGAAAAGAATGAAATTGTTATAGGGGAGACAAAAGCCAGAAACAACTTGCCAGAAGCAGGAATTCCACCAATCACGTGGAATTCCCCAATGGTACACACAATGAAGATGGTGAAAAATTTCCTTTTGTTCTTTTCCAGCTACCAAAAGTTGAAGGGAGGAAATCCCACTGGTTGTGGCTCTGCTTGCTTTCCCCAAGTCCTCCCTTCCCTTCCAAGGTGGCTTGACTGCAAAGGGCCAAGAGTGGTTTGCTATGACCCAGTCTAGGAACAAGGTAGGAATCCCCACCCACACCCCACACAACTTCATCCTGCAAATGCAAACTCCAGCACTCAATCAATTCACATAATAGCATTATATTAAAGTGAAATCATTTTCTTAGAAAAAAAAAAAAAGGTGTGTTAGTTTGAACAATGAGGTTATGAGTTCTGGGCAGCTGGGCTCAGACCACTGGTTCAATGAGTGCCCTGCTTCCACGGTCCAAGAAGGCACAAGGGGGAATTCCCAAAGCCTCCAGGTGGCACGAGGGAGGAGGCAGCCGTCCACCATTCAGGAGCAGCCAGGAGCTCTCAGGTAGGAGCTTGGGGGTTAAGGATGATGGGGGAAGCAGGTGTGTGTTGACACTTCACTTGAGCTGGGTGGGAATCCATCCTCAAGGTTAGCTGAACACAGTGCTGTGCTGTTGCGTCACGCGGATGAAGGTTGCCCTCCGACTGAGCTCCTTGAGTTTGGCGGCTCCCACATACGTGCAGGTAGACCTCAGTCCCCCGAGAATATCCAGAATGGTGTTTTCTACATCACCTTTATAAGGTACTTCCACAGTCTTGCCCTCAGAGGCTCTGGAAGAAAAAAAAAAATTGAGGTTGGTTTTTTTTTTGTTTTTTGTTTTAATGTAATCTCTTTTCACAGCTTTAGCATTTCAGACAGTCTCGACGGATATACATAGCTAAAAAGCCTAGATATCACACCCTCTGACACCATGCCCATGTTACTACTGACTGGCCAAGGTGTTCCTCCCGCCCAAAGAGCACTGCCCCACTGCTGGCTACAAGGGCATGAGAACAGCTTCAGAAAATTGTAGACCCCCCATGGTCTTGCATGGGTGAGGTTCTTCTCGGCAATGTGCCTGCACTAAGCCCCCAAGAAAAACCAATACCATCTTTGTATCGGAGTACGTATAACCTATATCCAGTTAACCAGGAGGCCCAAATGCACAAAGGGGTTAGAGACAAACCAGGTGATTACCTCCTGGAGCATCTCAGACCTGCTGTTACTCCTCTGCTTGCCCCCCACCCAAGAAACAAAAAACCAGGACCCAGAGCTCTACCTTTGCCACATACTTCTTTAAAAATGACAGCGAGGAGGAGGAGGATGACATTAAAACAGACAAGCCCTATTTGATTATGTGGCAGCATGGTCTGGAGCTGTAGGCACCCCAGAAAAAACAGGTTCTTGAAGTTAATCCGTTCCTGGGGGTATGAATCCATTGTAAGTAGGACCTTTCGATGAGGTCACTTCATTTAAGAAGGTGTAACCCACACCTCAATCAGGAGGGGACTTCATCTTGTTACTGGAGTCCTTTATAAGCAGAATGAAATTCAGAAAGAGAGAGAAGGCCACAGAAGAAGTTGAAGGTCGACAGAACCCAGAAGAGAAGGAAGAGACCAAGGGAGGCTGCCACATGTGTGACAGAGGAGCCCAGGGCCAAGGATTGGTGACAGCCAGCCCCCAACACCAGGAAGATGATGACCCCTTGGTTTGGACATCTTCCCAGCCTCAAAATGGTAAGCAAATATACTCCCATTGTTTAAGCTGGCCCATCATATGGTGTTTGCTTGAGCAGCCAAGGAAAACTAAAATGTGGGACTCTCCCCCAGAAACATCAGTGTATCCACTCCTAACAGCCTGTGTGTGTTTTAGGGGTGCCTTTTTGTTAGATATATTTGCCCCATGCTCACTTTCTGACATCTCTCACGAGTCACTACGCCACTGTCGCCCTGGAGATGATGTGGGGTCCAAGCAAGGTGGAACAAGAATAGAACTGAGGACTTTCTTACCTCCTGACCTGTGAACAGGGCTTTGGACAAGGGAGTCTTTGTGAATTCAGAAGGTCTGGCATAGACACTAAGTAGTATAAAAGCACTTTATATGAATTCTTGTCTGTCCCACTTTTTACAAGACCAGCAAACAACATTGCCTGTTTCCATGTCAGTTCCCTTTGCTATAAAATGGAGATACAGACCTGACTTGCTTTTGTAAGGCATTACAAGAAAGAAGTCTATACCACATTCTAGTCCCCAGCTAAAGCTCAGTCAATCTAGAGATCAAAATAGTTATCCAAATTCTCTATTTTTTTTTCACTCCAGCTGCTCTCTTCAACTGGAAAAAAAAACAGCACCTGGAAAAAAAAAAACAGCACCTCTTGTTCAAAAACTCATTTACCTACAATTTCAAGAATATTAACCCTAAGACTTCCAGCTGACCGAGATGGTGACATGAGATGTTCTAGGGTTCAATTCCCCCCCAGAATCTATGAAAAATTAGCAAAAACTGGCAAAGCCATCTTTCTCAGCGTTCTGGAAAACATTTGAAGGGTTGTAGTAACTGGGTAAGAACTAAATCAAGAAAAAGACAACTTAAAAAATGGGCCACGGTGGCTCAGCAGGTAAGAACGCTTGCCTGCTGTGCTCGAGTACCCAGGTTCGATCCCTGGTGCCTGCCCATGTAAAAAAAAAAATGGTACGACAGCCTTGCAGCAACCCTGTTGACCCCTCCTCTAACCCCAACCCTGTAATCCCAATCTTCACTCAGTGTGCAGACAGCCTGCATGTTCAGTGTGGGTCCACTGTCCCCTCCCAGAGGGAGCTGAATAACCCCTATACGAATACTGGGGTGTGTGTATGGCAGTACCAGTATAGCTGGTACCAGCCTGAAGGACTGAACCGGGATACTTGTGTTAGGTTGCCATCCCACAACTTGCCCTGCATACAGAAGCAGCTTGCAGACAGCTAAATTGGTGTAGGAAACAAATCACAGCAGCATAAGACAAAGGACTACTGGCTTAAAACCTGCAACAGAGCACTTTTGGGACATCTTTCCTAGTATAATGCATGCCAAGGAAGACATATGCTCAGAGAAGACTGGTGATGACCCTACACTTTTATCTCAAGCTGAGCTTCAAGTTCAATGGTAGCAGGGCTAAGCTTTGAAGAGCACAAGCCAACAGCGCCAATATGCAAAGAGTGGGATAAGTGTATTTTACTTTTGCTCATTTTTATTATCTCCTGGAATTGATACAGCTAAGGGACTGGATCCCAGAGGCAATACATTAAAATCTTAAAATGTACAATGTGCAAGAAGATGACTAAGCACACAAAGAAACAGGAGATAATAATGGCTCATCCAAAGGAACAAGACTAAAAATCCAGGAACCATCCACAAAGAAGACTAAACTTTGGACATAACCAGAAAATGAATTTTTTTAAATGAACTTAACTATGCTCAAAGAACTGAAGGAAGATACAAAGAACTTAAGGATATCAAGAAAAAGACAAAATGAGAATTTTCAAGAGAAGTTATAAAAAGGAACCAAACAAAAATAACCAGAGTTGAGGTCCACAATAACTGAAATAAAAAACTCCCTAAAGGGACTCAACAGCAGATCGGAGCTAGCAGAACAATCAGTGAACAAAAAGATAAGACAAATGAAATGATACAGTCTGAAGAACAGAAAGAAAAGTAGAACCTAAGAGACCTATGGAATGCCTTCAAGCATATCAGTAGATATATTTTAACAGCTTCGGAAGGAGAAGAAAGGGGCAGAAGGAATATTCCAAGAAATAATGTAAGGAAACTTCCCAAATTCAACAAAAGACATGGATATACACATCAAAGAACCCAGTGAGCTCCAAAAAGGATAAAATCACAGACCCATGCCTGGATACATTATAATCAAAACTGGTAAATGCCAAAGTTGCAAGAAAAAAGTAACCTGTCATGGAAAAGGGAGCCTCAGTAAGTCTAAGTGCCAATTTCTCATCAGAAACCAGGGAAGCAAGAAGTATGAAAAGAAAACTGCCAACCAAGAACTCTCTGTCCAGCAAATGTGTCTTTCAAAAATGAGGAACACGGAGAATTGTGGGAGGATGGTGGAAAAGCAAGCTCCAGGAATAGATCTCTCCAACCAAACTATTGAACTGGAAGGAATTGGCTAAATTAACTATTTTGGAAACTCTGGAGTCTAGTGGAACACTTGCAGCAACCAGGGAAGAGTTGGAAGAAGAGGGTGGTAAATGTAGTAAATACTGGTGAGTTACCTGCTGGAAGAAGAGGCTGGTAAATGTAGTAAATACTGGTGAGTTACCTTCTGTGCAGGGGCTGCCATCCCCCCTTTCCCAACTGCATGGCAGGCAGCAGTGTGGACTGCAAGTACAGCTCCTGGTGCAGGATGCTGGGCTGTAAGGCTCTAGTCCTCCAAAATGCAGGGGTGTACGTGCTGTCTGATTTAACAACCGATTTGAACAGGCAGAAGAAAGGATGTACAAATGTGAGGACATGAAAATTGAAAAGAAAGCAAAATGAATACAGCCTGAGAAACCTGTGGGATAACATCAAGATATGCATCACTGGAGTCCTAAAAGGACAAGGAGAGGCAGAAAAGGGCTGGAAACCTCCCAAAGCTGATGAAAGACATGCATATGCACATCCAGGAAGATCAATGAGCTACAAACAGGATTGCTCTATACCAAGACACATTATAGCAAAATTGTCAAAAGGTAAAGACAATAGAAGGATTTGGAAAATAAGAGAGAAGCAACTTGTCATATACAAGGGATCTCAATGAGATTAACAGTGGAATCTTATGAGAAACCATGGAGGCCAGACAGTGTGAAGGAAGACATGTGAGGAAGGCATGTTGAAAGCTGAGATGGGCTGAAAACTAACCTTCTTGTGCTAAACAGACAGCCAGTTGTGGATGCACAGGAAAAGTTTTTGAAGGAAATTTCAAGTGCTAGTCCAGTGAACACGAATAAGAAACTGAAACAGCCTTATGGCTGGTACAGAGAAAGTTTCAGCGGCCTGGACAGAAGATCAAACCAGCCACAACATTCCCTTAAGCCAAAGCTCAATCCAGAGCAAGGCCCTAACTCTATTCAATTTTATGAAGGCTGAGCGAGGTGAGGAAGCTGCAGAAGAAAAGTCTGAAGCTAGCAGAGGTGGGATCGTGAGGTTTAAGGAAAGAAATCATCTCCATAACAGAAAAGTAGGAGGTGAGGGAGAAGCTGTACCAAGTTATCCAGACAGTCTAGCTAACATAATTGTTGGAGGTGGACACACTCAACAACAGAACTTCAGTGTCTACACAACAGCTCTACTGGAAAATGATGCCACCTAGGACTTTTCCTAGCTAAAGAGGAGAAGTGGATGCCTGGCTTCAAAGGACACAAGCCTAGGCTGACTCTTGTTAAAGGCTAACACAGCAGGGGACTTTAAGTTGAAACCAATGCTCTTTACCATTCTGAAAATTCTACACTGCTTGTGCTCTATAAAAGGCAAGAAAGATTAATGTTGTTTTTATGCCTGCTAATACAACATTCGTTTTGCAGCCTAGGGATAAAGGAGTTATTGTGACTTTCAAGTCTTATTATTGAAGAAATACAACTGCCATAGATCGTGATTCTTCTGATGGATCTGGGCAAAGTTAACTGAAAATTCTTTGGAAAGGATTCGCCATTCTAGATGCCATTAGGAACATTCGTGATTCACGGGAGGAAGTCAAAATATCAACATTCACAGGATCTGGAAAGAAGTTGATTCCAACCCTCACAGATGATTTTGAGAGGCCAAGGACTTCAGTGGAGGAAGGAACTGCAGATGGTGTAGAAATAGCAAAAGAACTAGAATTAGAAGTGAAGCCTGAAG
This sequence comes from Myrmecophaga tridactyla, assembly GCA_004026745.1. Lineage (NCBI taxonomy): Eukaryota > Metazoa > Chordata > Mammalia > Pilosa > Myrmecophagidae > Myrmecophaga > Myrmecophaga tridactyla. The sequence continues at coordinate 171,938 of PVIY010000374.1, forward strand.
ATGTGACTGAATTGCTACAATCTCATGACAGATCTTTAATGGATGAGGAGTTTCTTCTGCACGAGCAAAGAAAGTAGTTTCTTGAGGCAGAATTTACTCCTGGTGAAAATGGTGTGAATGTTGTCAAAATAGGTTTCAAAATATGACATCAGCTTAGTTGAGAAAGCACAGGCAGAGTTTGAGAGCATTAACTCCAATTGTGAAAGGATGAGTCCATCAGTGCAGCAAATTCACTGTTGTCTTACTTTTAAGAAATTGCTACAGACCCCTCAGCCTTTTAGCAACCTGATCAGTCAGCAGTCAAAAATACCAAGGCAAGACCCTCTACCAGCAAAAAGATGATGACTCACTGAAGACACAGATGGTGACTGGTCTTGTTGACAGTAATTTAAATTAAGGTATGTACATTGTTTTCTTAGACATAATGCTAATACACACTAAAAAGAGTACACTTTAGTATAAACATAACTTTTAAATTCATTGGGAAACCAAAAAGTTTCCTGTGACTTGCTTATTAACGATACTTGAGTGCAGTTGCCTGGAATGGAACCCGCTATCTCCGAGGTATTGCCTATATATTTTGATTAAAGTTTCAATTCAGCAAGATGTAGTGATTATTAATACGTATGCGCCTCACAAGGGAGCCCAAAAATATATGGAGCAAAAACAGAATTGACAGAATTGAAGGGAGAAACAGTTCTACACTGGTGGTCGAAAACTTTAGTACAGCACTTTCAGGCACTGATTTAACATCTAAACAATATGAATAAGAAAAGAGGACTTCTACAACACTATTGACCAATTAGACCTAACGGACATATGTAGAACACTCCACTCAACTACAGCAGGATACAAAATTCTTCAAGTGCATATGGATCCTTTTCCAGGATAGACCATATGTTAGGCCACAAGTCAAATCTTAAATAAATTTAATAATAATGAAGTCACATGTTAACTCAGACCACCACAGAGTAAACCTAGAAATCAATACCATAAGGAAAACTAAAAAATGTATATATGTGTAGAATTTAATTATTGAAGGTACTTATCTTCAATATGGTAGCCAATTGGAACCCATACCACTATTACCCATGTAATAGTTATTTATTGTTAATTATTGAAGATAATTATCTTCAATATGGTAGCCAATATGGAACCCATACCAATTGGAACCCATACCACTATTAACCAGTGGGTCAAAGAAGCGATCACAAGGAATATTAGGAAATATCCTGAGACAAATGAAATGAAAATACAACAAACCAAACCTTACAGATGCAGCAAAGGCAGTGCTCTGAGGAAATCTGTACCCATGAATGCCTCCATTTCCAGTCTTTCTTCACATGTAAAGAAACTATAATGAGAGCAAACTAAATCCATAGTGAGCAGAAAGAAATAAAAATTAGAACAGAGACAAATGAAATAGAAAATAAAAGAACCTTCCTGCCAATTTCTAAAGACTACCTAAGGCATTATATAAGATTCTACGAAGGTTCCATGCACTAAGGTAACTTTCCAGGTAACTTTCCAGAAACCTACAACCTCCAGGTGGGTCCCTGGACCAGATAAGTCCTGAAATTCAGAGGGCCCAGCCTCTCCAGAACATCAGCTGGTTCCATCCCCCACCCCATATTATCAACAGCCCCTTCCAACATGAAAAAGTTAGAAAGGGCATAGCCCAAACACCCCTGAAGATTGGGAGAAAGATCAAAGGTGATGGTGGAGTTATACAGAGAAGGGAGGGTTTAACAAACGAGTATGAGTGCTGAATGATTAGATTGATGTTCCTTTTAGTCTCCAGTAAAAACCTAAAATAGTGGAATTGGAACCCATACCAAACTCTGAAATCTGTTCTACAATTAATTGTTGTGATGTGCTTTGAAATTTATTGGGTTTTTTTTGTATATATATTACTTTTCACAAAAAGGGGGGGAAAGTCCATTGTGATGATAAATGCACAGCTATATGATGATATTGTGAGCCACTGGTTATAGACTTTGAATGATTACATGGTATATGACTATGTAATATATATCAAGAAACAACAATTTAAAAAAATCAAAGGAGAAGGTGGAGTTATAAGATAGGAAGATAGAATTTAACAAATGAGTATGACTACTGAATCATTATATTGATATTTCTTTTAGTTTCCAGTGTCTTGGAGCAGCCAGAAGGAAAAACCTAAAATTAGGGAACTATAACCCATACCAAACTCTGAAGTCTGTTCTACAACTAATTGTTGCGGTGTACTTTGAAATTTATTGCTTTTTTGTATATATGTTATTCTTCATAATAATAATAATAAAAATAAAAAAAAAGAACACTAGAGAGAAGCAACCAAAGCCAAAAGTTGGTTCCCTGAAAAGATCAATAAAATGGACAGACCTTTGGCTAGACAAACAGAAAAAAAAGGACACAAATAACTAAACTCAGGAATCAATGTAGGAATATAACTACTGATTTTAAAGAAATAAAAAGGATTATAAGAGGGTACTATGAATAATTGTAGGCCAACAAATTAAAAATAAGCTAGACGAAATGGACAAATTCCTAGAAACATAAATGACCTCATCTGGTATAGACAGAAACAAAAAATCTCAACAGACCTATAGCAAGTAAAGAGGTTGAATGAGTCATCAAAAACCTCCCAACTGATGGCCGCCTCCTCTCTGTCCCAGTTCCAGGTGCTCCAGGAGCTTTAGCGAGCGTGCACACATGGCCAAGTCCAAGAACCACACCATGCATAACCAGTACTGAAAACGGCACAGAAGTAACATCAAGAAGCCCTGATCACAACGACATGTATCTCTTAAGGGGGTAGACCCTGTGTTCTTGAGGAACATGTGCTTTGCCAAGAAGCACAACAAAAATGGCTTGAAGAAGATACTGGCCAAACCCAGGACCCCAAAGGGCAGCAGCTGCACATTCAAATGACTCACCTGTATGGCCCTCCCCAAACTTGGAAAGTGTACTCATGCCCATATCACCAAGACTCTAAGGCTCTTCCAACCAAAGGGCAAGGACAAGGATCAACAGTATATGTAAAATATTATACATCGTGACGAAGTGGGATTTATCCCAGGGACGTAAGGATGGTTCACATAAGAAAAATCGATCAATATCATCAAGGAAAAAAAAAAAAACACATGGTCATGCCACTTGACACAGAAAGGTGTTTGAGAAAATCCAACATCATTCATGAAAACAACACTCAGGAAACTAGGAAGAGAAGAGAACTTTCTCAACACGATAAAGGCCACTTAGGAAAGGAACAACAGAATATATCATCCATGAAAGAGTTTCCCCCTAAGATCAGGAACCAGACAAGGATGTGCAGTGTTATCACTGCTATTCAACATGGTACTGGAAGCACTAGCCAGAGCAATTAGACAAGAAAATGCACCTTCAGGGTCAAAAACTAGAATACAGATGATATGGGGCAAGGGTGGGGACGCAGAATGGAAAGTTAGTGCTTAATTAGAACAGAGGCTCTATGTCAGGAGATGGGAAAGTTTGGGTGAAGGTTATTAACAACGCTGGATTGTATTCTTGAAAATGGTTAAGGTGGAAAATTTTTGCCTGTATGTTTACCACAATGAAAATGTTAAAAAAAAAAAAAGAAAAAAAGAAAAGAAAAAGAAATAGAACCCAGCAACACAAACAGGGAAACCTAATGTCATGGGAACCCTGATGGGCCACAGTTAATATAAGTGTACCAATATTGGTTCAACAGTTGTAACAAAGGTACCACGCTAATGCAAAATGTCAAAAGATAAAACTGTGGGTGCACATGGGAACTCTGTACATACTGCGTGATTTGGCTGTAAACCAACAACCGCTCTGATAAAAAGAAAACAGCATAATAATTTTTGTTTACTGAAATCTACACACACATAACCACCCTTGGGAAAAACTAGCTCCTTCAAACTAGTGGTTCGATGAAGGACTCGCCTGGAGTCTGCTGCAGAGAAAGAAGAAAAGGATGTCACAGTCACCTGGCGACACCCAGGATGTTTCAGGTCAGTGTACTCTGTCACTAGAGCTGACATTTATGCACTTGTGCCAGGAATAATTGCCATTTTACAGAGGTCCATGGCCTTCCTGTGGCTTGCTGGAAATTATCCAGTCTCATCAACACCTTTTGGTTAACTGGTTATGTCACCTTTTCCAAGTCATTTATTATTGACGCTTCAGTTTTCTCATCTAGAAAATGACCTGCCTCCCAGGGACAGCGTGAGACTAAATGGTTAATGATTTGGAAGGAGCTATTAAAGCATAAATAACTGCCATAATTAAATAAAATGTCAAAGTGCAGAGTGCCATTCTCTTGCAGAGATCACTGTAATGAGGCCGAAAACCCCCAAAGAAGAGAGGCAGGATGGATACAACAAAGGGGCAGGCTGCCTCTGAGCAGGGCTCTGATTCCTTCAGCACCTTCCCTCCTTGCCTAGGATTTGAAGCAGCTTCGAGATCTGAGTCTTGACACTCCTGAATCTTTTATTTTCTGTTATATCTGGGCCCTGATGAAACTACAAGAGGTGACGTGTCTGTCAGCTCCCTGACTCTGTGCTCCAGGCTGGTCTGGACCTCCTCCACTCCACCTTTTCTCAGGGCCTAAAAGAGATGCAACAGCTTGGGGCAGGGTAGAAAAACCTTCCAGTCAAGCATCTAGCTGCCAGTTAATGACAACAGCTCCACTTCTATTTCCCAGCACACAGGAGGTGGTACGTGGGATTGCAGATGGTGACAACAGTTGCTGATAAAGCACGACGCTTGTGGCAGGAGTTCCTGCCACTGAAGCAGAGATCCCTTTCCTTCCCCCTCTTCCCTTTGACAAACTGTGCAAACCCCTCTATAGTTACCAGGCAAGAGGAAGAGGGCCTTCTGGGGCTCCCTGGGTAGGAGCTGTACTTTCTGCTCCTGGTAAGCTGAAGCCTCCAGAGTGAAGGCATAAATGCAGTCCTATTTTTTTCTGCCACCTTCCTCATACTATAACACCTTCTTTATTGAGGTGGCCCCCAGGCCCCCAGACAGAAAAAGACTGGGGAGGGTGAGACTTGGAGGCATTCACCAAAACCCTATAAGAGCACTTTCACTTTGGAGGCCCCTAAAGGACAGAACTCAGGGAGTGTACCCCACACCCCAACTCCCTCGTACACAATGAATGCAGTGGACTTCTGAGATTTTTACCTCAAGCTTGGTATAAATAACCTGATGTAAGACCTCTGAATCCCATGTCCTCAAAATGAGCTTCTAGGCATGGAAGAAGTGGTAGGAGGTGGCGGGTGGCGGCCAGGAAGGGCCTGGTTTTCCAGCCCGGTGCTGGCACGGAGCGACACACTAGAGCGAGAAGCCTGGGGCTTCCTAGGGAGAAACAATCACCTATTCACTGTGGATGTGACAGCGTGTCCTGGCCACTCTGTGGAGCCTGTCACCAGTGCCGATGCTAATGAGAAGGAACGGCATGCTCTACACGCAAGACAGCCCAGTGAAGATATTCTGTCATCAGGTTTTCTGAAACACCCATGCAGACAATTAAAATGGAAGTGAAACAGAAGAAGCCAGGTAATCTTCTGAGATCAAGGGTTAAAAAAAAAAATCCAACACGATCGCACCTTTGACAATGAGAGATAACTAAATGGCTGAAAATGCTGCCTCTGTCAACCGCCAGAGCCCCGGGAAGCAGGGGGGAGTTCTGTATGAGCTTCTGCAGGTGAAACAGGTCATTCTTCAAAACAGACGGCCAGGAGGAGGTTCTAGACCATACCTGCTTCCTACACAAGGGGAGATCGTTCTCCAACCTAGTTCTCACAAACTGAACTGTCTCAGGCCAGAGACTGTGACAGGGATAGCTCAGCAAAGACTCTAACAGGAGAACGAAGCATATTCCCACCCAACCATTGGAAGTTAGAGTGTCGCATCCAAGATTTTGGGTGAGCAGGATTCAACCCTAGTCAGATTTCCCAACTACCCAAAACACGTTTGCTCTCCAAGTCCTTTCAAGGTCCCCAAGCACTACACATGCTAGCTGGATGAAAATCAGGGCTATTGAAAAAAGTAAACAAGATATATTTTCTAGTCCTTTTCCATAGGATTTTTTTTGGGGGTGGGGGTGGGGAAGAGTGCATGGTCCCAGGTCTCCCGCATGGAAAACAAGCATTCTACCACCAAACCCGTGCACCCTCCCATAGGATTTCATATGAACACAGCTGAAACTCTTGGAGACCTGTTTCTGTCCCATTTCTGTAAAAAAACAGAAAAGGGTAAGACCTCACCAATGAGACGCCTTGGTTCCTCTCCTTACCTATATTCAGCCACACCTCCAGCATGCTTCTTCATTGCTGTTTCTGAGCTCATCCCATAGAACAGCTTGAGCTTCTGACCGTTCCTCTCGATCACTTCGCCGGCACACTCGGTATGTCCTGAAAACATCCCTCCCAGCATGACAAAATCTGCTCCAGCTCCTAAACTCCAACAGTGGGGATAAAGTAAGGTGTCAGCGGTGAAAAGTACACAACTATGTGATGATATTGTGAGCCACTGATGTTATTCCATGTATGGACTGTATGTGTGTGAAGATGTCAATAAAAATACTTTTTAAAAAGTTAAAGTGAATTGGAAATAAAAAGCGAGGCATGTTTTCCAAGCAACAACAATAATTTCTTATTTTAGGCACTGGACTAGTTTGAGATTGTTTATTTCCATTAGTTGTCTTGTGTCATCTTCCACCACATGAATACACTGTTTGACAGAACATGCTAATGTATTTTTAATGCTTTTAATAATTTGGTGTAAACATTGATTGACATGATGAATCATTTTTGCTAAAAAAGTAACTTGACCCGGCAAAAAAAAAAAGGAAAGAGATCAGGAAAAATGGGCTCTAGGGAAGACCCCCATGCCTCCCCAACTCAGCCACCTCCCCAGCTATAGACTAGACAGACTCAGCCTCTGACAAATGTGTAAAGGTACCCCATTAGGGAAACAGGGGCACTGGGTACACAGAGAACAAAAGGAGCTTACCGAAGCTTAGTGGCTAATAAGGTAGACATATTAGTAGTTATAAATGGCTAACTGGACCATCTTTCAAACAGGTATAAATTTTAGAATCAGAGAAACATTAAGAATTGGGCAGCATCTTAGCAAGTCGTCCAATCTCCTACTCAATGGAATAACTGCAGCACGATATCCAAATGGGACACCTAGTCTCTCTCGAGCTCTCAGAACTCTTACACTCTCTACTCTTGTCTGGAAGGGCCTGAGGATGGGCTAAATACCCTACAGTAGGGTCTGGGCATGGACCAGAGAACCCCTATATTATGTAGGTTGTTTAAAACCCCACCTGCACCTCAACTTGGTGAATATTAGGTTTCCAGAGTACAACAAGAGCCCGTGCTAACCACTGCATAACACGAAGTTTCTAGGACAGTTACAGAGGAGATAGGGGTATTAAAATTTGTAGGCAAGGTTGAAACAGGACTAGGGTTTGTTCATTGCTGTGTCCCCAGCATTGACTTCAGTGCCCAGCAGTCGGTGGATGCTGAGTAACTAGCTGTTGAGACAATTAAGGGAGACAGGCATAAAATGGCAGAGTAGGGAGTTTCACAAATTGTTCCTTCCATTACACAGATCGATGTGACCTGGAAAAAAACTAGAACTAACTAGGTGGTAATCCTGGAACCAGGTAACATTTAGAACAACCACACGAGTACCAGAAGAAGCAAGAGGATTCCAAGAGTTCAGAGCTTTTGTAAGCAACAGCGCCAACCAGTGACCAGCCCCCATGCCTCAACGCTGTAGCAGTGCAGGCAGAGGAACCTCATCCCCCAAAAGCCGTGGCTGAGGTCGGTCTGGGGACTACTAGGCAGACCCTGCCCTCGGTTTCAGCCCTCTGGCAGCAACCATTTCGAGCCTCCCACCAGCATCTTCCAGGACATGAGCCAATGCATCTGTTTTCTTGTTGGCTTTTCTTTTGTGTATGGGTGTTTCTAAGCTTTGTCAGATTCCTGAGGACCCACCCAGCAAGGAAGCTAGCCATGGTTTTGTGCCTCTTGGTAGCAACAGCTTCCAGACTCGGCCAGCATCCATGGGAAAGTAAAGAGCCAGTGTACCTTTTGTCATTGGCTTTCATTCTTTCCTGTGTATGTGTTTCTTGGTCCAGCAGATCCCTGAGGGCTCAGCATGAATGCTAGCCTTAGTTTGGCCCCTCTGTATAGCAATGACTTCTGGCCTTACAACAGCATCCACAGGGAGTAAAGAGCCAATGAACCTTTTCTCATTGGTTTTAGTCTTTTGGTGGTGGGCGTTTCCTGGTCTGGCAGATTCCTGAGGGCTGAGCTTGGACACTACACTAGGTTTCAACCTCTTGGTAGCACCAGCTTCTGGCCCCATTTCACAGCTATAGTAAAAAGCCAGTGCACCTCTTTATTATTATTATTTCTTTAGTGGGTTTTGCGTGACAGATCCCTGAAGGATGAGCAGAGGCTGGCCTAGGCTTCAGCCTTGACATTTCAGCTTCCTACTGACATATACCAAGAGACGTGAAAAGGCAGAATCTCTCCTTTTACCTTTTTTTCTTGTTGTGTATGTGTGTGTGTGGGGGGGGTTGTTAATATTTTTCTTCTTTTCTCTCTTTCCTTTTCTTCTCCCTTTTCCCCCTTATTCTTGTCTGATGGACTGAGAAATGGGAGAAATAGATTTCCAGAATGACCGCAGCATAATAGAATGTTCTGTTCTCAACAAAATTATAAAATATACAAGGAGATGAGAATATGGCAAAGTCATAGATAAAGAACAGTATTGATGAAACTAAAGAAAAACCTGGACAAAGAACTAAAAGAAATCAAGAAAACAATATATTAACAAATTGAGAATGTCAATAACGATACAGGAATTAAAGGACAACCCAATGCAAATGCTGGAGCGAAAACATACAATAAGTGAAATGAAAATTTCAGTATAGTGCTTCAACAGCCAATTGGAGAAGGCAGAAGGAAAGGACCAGTGAACTAGAAGATAAGACAATAAAAACTGTCTACTCTGAGCAGAAAGAAAAAAGAATGAAAAAAACCAAAAACAACCTGAAGAACTGTGAGAACCATCAAGCATACCAATATATACATCATAGGAGTACCAGAAGGAGAAGAGAGAGAGAAAGAGGGAAGAAAAATATTTAATGAAATAATGGCTGAAAACTTCCCAAATCTGATGAAAGATACATATATACAAATACAAGATGCTCAAAGAATGGCAAAAAGGATGAACCCAAAGCAATCTGCACCGACACATAATAAAAGTGTTGAATGCCAAAGATAAGAACAAAATGGTAAAAACAGTAAGAGAAGCAATGCTCCACATATAGGGGTCCTTAATAAAGTTAATACCTGATTTCTCAATACAAACCCTGAAAGCCAAAGGCAACGGGAGGACACATTTAAAGTGCTGAAAGAAAAAAATTGTTATCTAGCAAAGCTACCTATATTAGTTAGGGTTCTCTAGAAAAACAGAATCAGCAGGAGATATTTGTAAATATAAAATTTAGAAAAGTGTCTCACATAACCGTGGGGATGTAGAGTCTAAGCTCTATAGGGCAGGCCACAAATTGGCAGCTCTGATTAAGATCCTCAAGGAATCCTCTGGAGAGGCTGGCTGGCTGAAGCAGGAAGAGTGACAGTCTCTTCTGAATCCTCCTTAAAAGCCTTCTGGTGATTAGATTAAGTGTCTCTCATTGCAGAAGACACTCCTCTTAGCTGATTACAAAATGCAACCAGCTGTGGATACAGCCAACATGATGATGATTTAAGTCTATGAAATGTCCTCATAGCAACCAACAGGCCAGCACTTGCCAGACAACTGGGCACCACCACCTGGCCAAGCTGACGTATGAACCTGACCGTGATAGATATGAAGGAGAAACTAAGACACTTCTGGACATAGAAAAGCAGAGGGAGTTCACTACCACTAGGCCTGCCTTACAGGAAATGCTAAAAAGAGTCCGTCACATAGAAAGAAAAGGACATTAAACAGTAATCAAAGCTGTACAAAGAAATAAAAACCTCTAGTGTAGTTAACTATGGGGGTAAATATAAATGCTAGTATGATTGCATTTTTTTTCATTCGTAATGCTGTTACTTCTTACATGACTTGGAATTAAAATGCTTAAAAAACAACCATAACCTACACTACTGGTCACACAATACATGAAGATGTAATGTGTGACAAGAGTAACATAAAAAGGATGGATGGAGAACGATAGGAATAGAGGATGTGCAAGCTACTGACGTGAAATTGATATTAACACAACCTATGTGGTAATATATTTAGGATGTTAAATGTAATCTGCACATAACCGTAAAAGAAAATGCCTGGAAAATCTACAAAAGGAATTAAGTGATTCAAAATGGCTCATTATAAAAGGTGACCTAAACAAAAAGGCAAGCAGTAATGGAGAAAAGGACAGAAAAAAAAAAAATGGGGCTTTTTTATAAAGAAACAATTAGCAAGATAGAAGTCAGTCTTGCTTTGTCAGTAATTGCCTTAATGTAAACAGAAAAATTTTATTTCTGCAGAATTTTTAATAAAGGTGATTTTAAGTGTTTGGAAATGGATAGTGGTAACTGTAGCACATCACTGTGAGTGTAATTAACAGCACTGAGCCATGGGTGTGGTTGTGGTTGAAAGGGGAAGTTTAGGGCTATGCATGTCACTGGAAGGAAAGCTAGAGGATTAAACAAGGAACTGTATTACACAATGAACCCTGTTGTGGATGCTTCCTGTCAAGTATAAGAATGTTCTTCCATAAACTAGAACAAATGTACATCACTATTACAAAGTGTTAATAATAGGGTGATATGTTAGGGAAAAATACAACTATTGCAAACTATGGATTATAGTTAGCAGTAATATTGTAATATTCTTTCATCATTTGTAACAATATGCCATACCAGTGCTAAGTGTCAATAATAGGGAGATAGAAGGAATATGGGATTTTTCTTTTTGGAGCAATGAAAATGTCCTCGAATTGATTGTGGAGATGAATGTACAACTGAGAGCCACTGAATGTACAATTTGGATGGACTGTATGGTGTGTGAATAAAACTTAAAAAATGTAAATGAAAAAATTTTAATCAGAAAAGCATAAAAGATAAATGGAATAAACCCTGCTATCAAAAGGCAGAGAATGGGCAAATGGATAAAGAAACCTGACTCAACTGTGTGCCATTTATAAGAGATCCATCTTAAGTCCAAAGACAAAAGCAGGTTCAAAGTAAAAAAGATGGGAAAGAAAAAATGCCATGCAGATAGTAACCAAGAGAACTGGACTGGCTATATTACTATCAGACAAAATAGACATTAAGTCAAAAACTGTTAAAAGAGACAAAGAAGGACATTATGTACTGACTGATAAACAGATCAATTTAAACAAGAACATTTAATGATTATAAACACATATGTGCCTAACAATAGGACCCCAAAATACATGGAGCAAACATTGACAGAAGTGAAGAGAAATAAAAGCCGGTTCCACAATAATAGTTGGAGGTTTCAATATACCATTTTCAATACTGAATAGCACATCTTCACAGAAGGTTAATAAGTAAATACAGAATTCAAATAATACTTTAAACCAACTAAATCTAACAGACATCTATAGAACATGTCACTCAACAAAAGTAGAAACCACATTCTTTTAAAGTACACTTGGATCATTCTCCCGGATGGACCATTATGTTAAGGCACAGAGATCTCAATAAATTTAAAAATACTGAAATCATGCAAAGTAACTTTTCCAACCACACAGAATAAAGCTAGAAATCAGTAACAGAAAGAAAACAGGAAAATATACAAATATGGTAAACAGAATACTCTTAGGCTGAAGAAGAAATTAAAAGCAAGATAACAATGTACTTAGAGATGAATGAAAGCAAAAATACAACATATTAAACTTATGGGATGTAGTGAAGGCAATGCTCAGAGGGAGTTTTTTAGCCATGAATATATTAAAAAATAAGATCTCAAATGAAGAACCTTACTTCACATCTTAAGAAACTAGAAAAATAAGAACAAAGTAAATCCAAAGTTATAAGAAGGAAGGAAATAATTAAGATTTGAGTGGATATAAATAAAACAGATAAGAGAAAAACTGAGGGAATCAATGAAACCAAAAGGTGGTTCTTTGAGAAAAAAAATCAATAAAATTGACAAACCTCTAGTTACACTGACAAGGAAAAAAAAGACAAAAGATGCAAATAACCAAATCAGAAAAATGAAACTGGTGATATCACAACAGAACTTACAAAATTAAAAAAATTATAAGAAAATACTTTGAACAATTGTATGCCAACAGATTAGATAGCCTAGCTAAAATGGAAAGATCCTAGGTATAAACTAGTTACATAAATTGACTCAAGAAACAGAAAATCTCAGATGTATAATGAGATTAAATTGGTCATCAATTAAAGATGGTAGCAGAAAAGAAAATTGCAGATAAATAATCCTCATGAATATAGATGTAAAAATCCTTAACTGAATCTAGCAAACTGAATTCAATAGCACATGAAAAAAATTTATAAACCATGACCAAGTGGAATTTATCCCCAGAATGCAAGGGTGGTTCAACCTGTGAAAAGCAACCAATGTAATACACCGCATAAATAGAATGAAGGGGGAAAAAAACACTTATTTCAATAAATGCAAAAGGCATTTGACAAAATCCAGCACCCTTTATGGATGAAAACACACAGAAAACTAGGACTAGAAGGGAACTTTTCAACATGATAAACATCATTTAGGACAAACAGATAGCTAATGTCATATTAAACGGTGAAAGTCTCAAAGGTTTCCCCCCAAGATCAGGAACAAAACAAGGATTCCTACTTTCAACACTGCTAATTCAGAATTGTACTAGCAGATCCAGAAAGAGCAATTAGTCAAGAAAAAGAAATAAAAGGTATCCAAATTGGAAAGGGAAAACTAAAACTACCTCTATTTGCAGACAACATGATCTTATATTTAGAAAATGCAAAAGAATCCACAAGAAACCTATTAGAGAAAATAAATGAATTCAGCAAAATGGCAGGATATATGATCAACAAATAAAAATAAATTTTGTTCATCAACTTAAGAAACTAAAGGAAAAGCAGCAAACTAACCCTGAAGCAAGCAGAAGAAAAGAAATAACAAAGATTAAAGTGGAAATAAATAAATTGGAAAATAAAAAACAATTAAGATTCCTGGAGCCTGCCCATTTCAAAAAAAAGAAAAAAACAATTGAGAGAACCAATAAAACCAAAAGGTGGCTCTTTGAGAAGACTGACAAACCCTTGGCTAGACTGACAAAGTAAAAAATATAGAAGATGCAAATAAATAAAATCAGAAATGGAGGGGTCATTACCATGGACCCCAAAGAAATTTAAAAAAATAATAAGAAGACACTATAGACAACTGTATGAAATGGACAATTTCCTAGAAACACACAAACTGTACTGACTTGAGAAGAAATAAAAGACCTCAAGAAACAAGTTAGGTTCAGTCAGTCATCAAAAAACCTCTTTACAAAGAAAAGCCAGGGCCAGATGACTTAAAGGGGATTTTACCAAACATTCCAAGAAGAACTAAAACCATTCTTGCTCAGACTCTTCCCAAAAAATTGATGAAAATGGAAGACTACCAAATTCATTCTAAAAAGCAAACATTACTCTAATACCAAAACCTGATAAAGTACTAAGAGAAAGGAAAACTGTAGACCCATTTCTCAAATGAATGTAGATGGCAGAAATTCTCACCAAAATACTTTGCAAACTGAATCCAACGGCACATTAAAAGAATTATACACTGTGACTAAGTGGAGTTTATTCAAGGCACGCAAGAGTGGTTCAACAAAAGAACATCAATCTATGTAATATAACTCATTAACAAACTGAAAGGAGAAAAATCACATGATCCTCTCAACTGACATGGAAAACGCATTAAACAAATTCAGCACCCTTTATTGATAAAAACAGTTCAAAAGATAGGAATCAAAAGAAACTTCCTCAATATGATAAAGGGCATTTATGAAAAACCCCCAACCAGCACTGTGCTCAACAGTCAGAAACTGAAAGCCTTCCTGCTAAGATCAGGAACAAGAAAAGGATGCCCACTGTCATTACTGTTACTCAACGTTATGCTAGAAGTTCTAGCTGAAGCAATTAGGCAAGTATATGAAATAAAAGGCATCCAAATCGGAAAGGAAGAAGCAAAACTCTCATAATTTGCAGATGACAAGGTCCTATATTTGGAAAATCTCGAAGTATCTGTGGCAGAGCTACTTGAGCTAATAAAGAAATTCAGCAGAGTGGTAGGATACAAGATTTACACCCAAAAGTCAGCAGTGCTTCCCTACACGAGTAACACCTAAAAAAGGAAGCAATTAAAAAACAATTCCATTCCTAGAATCAAGTATCTAGGAATGAAGTTAACTAGGGATACAGTAAAGGACTGTGCACAGAAAACTACAAAGTATTGCTAGAAGAAATCAAAGACCTGAAAAGGTGGAAAGATAGGCCTGTTCATGGGAAGGCAAGTTTAATGTTGTTCTACCTCAACTGATCTACAGATTCGATGCAATACTAATCAAATTCCCAACAATCTCCTCTGCAGACTTGGAAAAATTAGTTATTAAATTTATTTGACAGGGAAAGTTGCCTCAAATAGCCAAAAGCATCCTTAAAAAGAACACAGTGGGAGGACTTATACTTCCTGACTTTAAAGCTTATTATAAAGCCACAGTGGTCAAAATAGCATGGTACTGGCATAAAGATTGACATATTGATCAATGGAATCAATTTGAGAGTTCAGAAACAGACCCTCAGATCTATGGTCAACAGATTTTTGACAAGGCCCCCAAATCCACTGAACTGGGACAGAATAGTCTCTTCAGTAAATGGAGCTGGGAGAACTAGATATCCATATCCAAAGAAACGAAAATGGACCCCTGCGTCAACCGTATACAAAAATGAACTTAAAGTGGATCATAAGACCTAAATATAAGACCCAGTATCATAAAACTAGAAGAAAACATAGGGAAACATCCTCAAGACCAAGTGATAAGAGGTAGCTTCTTAAACCTTACAACCAAAGCACAAGCAACAAGAGAAAACAAAATAGAAAAATGGTAATTCCTTAAGACAGTATTTCTGTGCTTCAAAGGACTTTGTCAAAAAGTAAAGAGGAAGCCAACTCAATGGGAGAGAATATTTGGTAAACTGTATCTGATAAGGGTTTGATATCCAGTATATATAAAGAAATCCTACAACTCAACAATAAAAGGACAAACAACCCAATTATAAAACAGGCAAAATACTTCAAAACAGACATTTTTCCAAAGAGGAAATACAAATGGCTAAAAAGCACAAGATATTCACCTTCATTAGCTATTAGGGAAATGCAAATCAAAATAAAGATGAGATATACCTCACACCTATAAGAACAGCCATTATTAAAGAAACAGGAAACTACATATGCTGGAGAGGATGTGGAAAAATAGAACACTTATTTACACACAGCTTGTGAGAACATAAAATGGTATATTCACTACGAAAGACATTTTGGTGGGTCCTCAGAAAACTAAATATTGAGTTATGCTACAACTCGGCTATTCCACTATTCGGTATATACCCAGGAGTTGTGAAAGCAGGGACACAAACAGACATTTGCACACCAATGTTCATAGTGGCATTATTCACAATTGCAATAGACGGAAACAACCCCCAAGTGCATCAACAAATGAGTGGATAAACAAAATGTGGTATACACATATGATGGCATATTATCAGTAAGAAGAAATGAGGTCCTGAAGCATGTGACAACATGGATGAATCTAAAGGACATAATGCTGAATGAAATAAGACACAAAAGGACAGATATTATGATTTCACTAATATGAACTAGCTAGAACATGAAAACTGAGAGTGTTAAATATAGAATATAGGATATCTAGAGATAGAAGCTAAACAAGGGGGAGTGGTTACTTAGTATTTACAGAATTGTTAATGAGATTGGGCTGTTTGGGAATGCACAGAGGGGATGGCACGTTGTTATTGGGATTATAAATAATTGTGCTGTATTTTCAATGAATCTGATTGAAAGTGGTTATTTAAACTCTTGTATATCAACCAGTTAAAACTACAAATACAAATAAGTCTTGCATGAACTATTACAAATGTACACTTGTACAAAATTAATAATGGAGTGATATGTAAGGAAAAAGTACCTATTGCAAACTACAGACTATATTTAAGAGTAATACCTTAATATTCTTTCATCAGCAGTTAAAGATGTACCACACCAATGCTAGGCATCAATAATTAGGGACTGGGGGTGGGGTGCGGTGGATAATATATGGTATTTGGGGTTTTCCTTTTTGGTGTCTGTTATTTTTCTTTTTGGAGCAATGAAGATTGTCTAAAATTGACTGTGATGATGACTGCATAACTAAGTGATGATTCTGTGAGACACTGATTATATACTCTGGATGGAATATATTGTATATGAATATATCTCAGTAAAATCTGCAGATTCAAAGACAAACAGCATGAAAAAGAAAATAAATTGTGTTCCCATACACTAGCAATGAACAATTTGCAGAGAAAATTAAGAAAATTCCATTTATAATTGCAACTGAAAAATAAAATATGTAGGATTAATTAGACCAAAGATAAATGGGAAAAAGAAGTGTAACTAATGAAGTATCAGTGAATGAGAGAGTTCAAATAGAGTCAAGAGGCTACTCTGAAAGATACTCTTACGCAAGCTTCAGTTAGACATTGCTGCCTATTATAACTTGCCAAGCCCCAACCAAAACCATTCTAGCCAATCATAAAGAACACCTAGAGCAAAATATAAGATTCTACAAAGGTTTCCAAGCACTTGGGTAACTTTCCAGAAACCTACAACCTCCAGATGGGTCCCTGGACCAGATAAGTCCTGAAACCTAGAGGGGCCCAAATCTCCAGAACATCAGCTAGACTCATCTCCCTACCCCATATTACAGATAGCCCCTTTCAACATGAAAAAGTTAGAATGGGCATAGCTCAAAAACCCTAAAGACTGGGAGAAAGATCAAAAGTGATGGTGGAGTTATACAGAGAAGGTAGGATTTAACAAACAAATATGATTGCTAAATCATTATATTTCTTTTAATCTCCAGTATCTTAGAGGAGCTAGAAGTAAAAACCTAAACTTGTGGAATTGTAACCCATACCAAACTCTGATATCTGTACAACAACTAATTGTTGTGCTGTGTTTTGAAATTTGTTGCTTTTTTTGTATATATGTAATTTTTCACAAAAAAAGAAAAAAATAGTCAACTGTGATGATAAATGCACAGCTTATATGATGATACTGTGAACCACTGAGTGTACATTTTGGTATGTGAATATGTAAATTATCTCAATAAAAATAAATAGTTAAAAAAAAAAAAGCCAGAAAAAAACAAACTGTGGGACAACAAGTAGTGTACCAACATGCACATTATGGTAGTCTCAGAAGGAGAGAAGGTAAGAGGGGCAGAAACAGTATTTGAAGAACTAATGGCTGAAAACTTCCAAAAATTAATGAAAGACATGAATATACTCATTCCAGAAGCCCAAAGAAACTCCAAACAGGATAAAGCCCAATAGAACTACACCAAGACATATCAAAATCAAAATGTCAAATGCCAAAGATAACACGAGTTCTGAAGGCAAGGAAGATGCAACCTGCTGCTTATAAGGGAACTACAGTAAGATGAAATACCAAGGTTTTTTTTTATTTTTATCAGAAACCATGGAGGCAAGAAGGCAGTGGGACAACATACTTAAAGCACTGAAACAGAAAAATTGTCAACCAAGAATTCTATGTCTGGCAAAACTGTCCTTCAAAAGTGAGGGAGAACCACTGGCCACTATGTTCACCCTAAAGGACCCTGTGCTGGTTTAAAACTATTGTGTACCCCAGAAAAGCCAGGTTCTTCATTCCTGACTTAATATTGTAGGTTGGGATCTTTATCATTAAGTTGTTTCCATGGAGATGTGACCCACCCATTCTATTCAAGGTGGGTCGCTTATTAGTCTTTTAAGAGGGAACCATTTTGGAAAAAGCTTCAGAGCCCACACAGCCAGAGACCTTTGGAGATGCAGAAAGAAAATGCCCCTGGGGAAACCGTCTGAAATGAGAAGCTGGGAGAGAAAGCCAGTAGAGGATGTCATGTGCCTTCACAGCTGACAGAGAAACCTTGAATATCATCAGCCCTTTCTTGAGTCAAGGTATCTGTTCTCTGGATGCTTTAGCTTGGAATTTCTATGGCCCTAGAACTGTAAACTTGTAATTTAATAAATTCCTGCTATAAAAGTTAAAAAAAGCTGTGCAGGAGAGTTTAAGAGTTTAAGACATTTCCAGATAAGCAAAAGTTGGAGTTCATCACCACAAGACTTGTCCTACAAGAAATGCTAAGGGAGTTCTTCAGGTTGAAAGGACAGTAGATAATGGTCTAGAGCCATTAAAAAAATTAAGTCTGCAGTTCAGATTAACTACATGAGTAGATAAAAATGCCAGTATCATTGTATTCTTGGTATATAACTTTACTTTTTATTTCATATATGAATTAGAATAAAATTGAGTAAGAAATAATCATATTTCAATATTTGGGGCTTGCAAAAGATAAAGAGGTAAAGTACGACAAAAGCCACACAAAGAGGGGTAAAAGAGACTATGTTTGCTATTGAAGTGTACTTGGTATCATTTCTGATTTAAGATGTTAAATATAAACTACATGGTAACCACAAATAAAGTATTTAGAATACATACAGAAACAGAAATGAAAAGTGGATCACTCTGTTTCACTATAAAAGACCAACTACAGACAAAAGAAAGCTGCAGTGAATGAAATTAGGAAAAAAATGGTATAAGACATACAAGACACAAAGGACCAAACAGTGAAGTATGTCCTGCCTTATTAGTAATTACTCTGTAAATGGACTAACTCTCCAAGCAAAAGACAGACTGGCAAAATGGATGAAAAACATGATCAAACTATATGTCATTTACAAGAGATTTACCTTAGATACAAACAGGCTGAAAGTGAAAGGATGGAAAAAAAAATCCATGCGAACAGGAACCAAAAGAGCTAGGGTTGCTATATTAATATCAGACAGAATAAACTTGCAGGCAAAAACTGTTATAAAGGACAAAGAAGAACACTATATACTGATAATGTGGTCAATTCAGCAAGCTAGAAGAATTAAAACTATGTGCTCTATGGCAGAGCCCCAGAATAAATTAAGCAAATACTGAAAGATTTGAAGGGAAAAATAGCTTGTTCTACATTAACACTAGGAGACTCCAATACACCACTTTCAGTAACAGAACATCTAGACAGAAGAGCAATAAGGAAATAGAAGGTTTGAATGATATAAAAAATCGACTAAACCTAACAGAACTATATAGAACACTTCAACCAACAACAGAATATGTTCTTCTCTATCTCTAGGATAAACCATATGCTAGGTCACCAAACAAATTTTAACAAATTTAAAAAGATTGAAGTCATGAGTATGAAGAATTGATGTCTTCAGAGTTCATCTATCTCGTCACATGTATCAGAACTTCATTCCTTTTTTTATGGCTGAATATTCCATTGTATGTATACACCACATTTTGTTTACCCATACACTTTTTGATAGACATTAGGGTTGCTTCCACCTTTTGGCTATTGTAAATAATGCTGCTATAAACATTGGTACACAAATGTCTGATCAAATCTCTGCTTTTAGTTCTTTTCAGTATATACCAGGAAGTGGGTTTGCCAAGTCATACAACAATTGTATTTTTAACTTTTTGAGGAATATAATGAGTATCTTCCAAGCACAACAGAATGAAGCTAGCAATTGGTAACAGACAACTAGAAAATTCACAAATGTGGACATTAAACAACGAGCTGGCCAAAAATGAAATTGCAAGGTAAATTAGGAAATATATTCAGACTACTGAAAACAAAAGCACAACATACCAAAATTGATGGGATGCATACAAAGAAGTCCTGAGAGGGAAATACATGTAAAAAGAATTATACAGCATGACCAAGTGGGATTTATCGCGGGTATGCAAGGGTGGTTCAACATAAGAAAATCGATGTAATATACCACATTAACAGAATAAAGGAAATTAAAAACACATGATCGTCTCTATTGATGCAGAAAGGACACGACAAAATCCAAAGCCCTTTCATGATAAAAACACTCATAAGAATAGACATACAAGGAAACTTCCTCAGCCTTTACTGGAGAAATAGAAGACAAATACATGAGAGACCTACAGCTAACATTATACTCAATAGTGAAAGACTGAAAGCTTTCCCCCTAAGATCAGGAAACAAGACAAAGATGCCCAATTTCACCACTACTATTCAACATTATACTGGAAGTCCTTGCCAGAGAAGTTAGGTAAGAAAAAGAAATAAATGACATCCAACCTGGAAAGGAAGAAATAAAGCTATCTCTATTTGTAGATGGCAAAATCCTTTAAATAAACATACCTAGGAAAAAATTTAACCAAGGAGGTGAATTACCTGTAGGCTGATAACTACAAAAATACTGCTGAAAGGAACTAAAGAAGCCCAAAATAAATGGAAATACAACTCACGTTCATGGATTGGGTGACTTAAAATATGAAGATGTCAATTGTAACCTAAGTAATCTACAGGTTCAATGTAATACCTATCAAAGTCCCAGCAGCTTGTGTTGCAAAAATGGAAAAGGCAATGCACAAATTCATATGGACTCACAGGGGCACCGAATAGCCAATACAGAGGAAGAGCAAAGGTGGAAGCCTCACACTTCCCGACTTCAAAACGTGCCACAAAGCCATAGTAATCAAAACAGTACTGGCATAAAGACAGACATACTGTAAAATGGAATAAAACTGAGAGCTCAGAGATAAACCCAATACACCTACGACCAAATGATTTCTTTTGGGGGGTGGGGGGGTGCATGGTCCAGAAATCAAACCTGGGTCTCCCGCATGGAAGACAAGCACTCAACCACTGAACTACCCATGCACCCCCAACTGATCTCTGACAAGGGTGTCAAGTCCACTCAGTGGATAAATAATGCTCTCTTTTAAATGGTACTGGGAAAACTGAATGTGCATTTACAGGAGAAAGAAGCTGGCCCCCTACCTCACACCATACACAAAAATCAGCTCTAAAAATAACCTAAACCTAAAAGCTAAAATCATAAATCTCCCAGAAGAAGACACCGGGGGGAACCTTTCTTGGATTATGTAGTGATTTCCTAGATATGACACCAAAAGCCCAAGCAGGAGCAACAACAACAAAATAGATAAAGTGGACTTCACCGAAGTTAAAAACTTTTGTAAATCAAAGGACACTATCAAAGTGAAAAGACAACCTACCAAATGGAAAAAATAATTGAAAAACATACATCTGATGGGGGTGGGGAAGGAGGTACCTGGCAGGGAGGCTAAAAGATAGAGGAACTTAGTTTGTGTATATATTGAAGTTAAGTTGGTATTAAAACCAACCAGATTGTTATAGATTAAGGATGTTAAATTTAAGCCCCATGGTAATGTCAAAGAAAATATTGCAGAATACAGAAACTCAAGAGACAGAAAGTAGACCACAGGTTGCCAAGGGCATGGGCTAGGGAGAATGGGAGTCAATGTATATTGAGTGTAGGGTTTCTGATTAATTGGGGAAATTGGAAAAGTTTAGTAATACAAGGTGATGAGGTACCACAGAATTGTGATTGTGATTGATCTCATTAAATGAAATGCTTGGAAGTGATTGAAATGAGAAAGTTTTTATTGTTTGTATCTTCCCACAATTTTTTTTTTTAAAAAAAGGGCAACCCAAAAGACAATAACAATTAAATGCAATTCACAATCCTCAGCAGGATCTACTGAAGGAGGAGAAGAGGCTCAAAAGGATATTGCTGGAACAAATGAAGAAATAGGAACATGGACTGTAAGCTTTATGCCAGTGTTAAATTCCTTGAACTTTATAACTGCACTTAAGATTGGTTACATACATGTAAAGTCCTTATCCTTAGCAAATGTATTCAAAAGCAGTTTTAAGTATTCAAGGAGCATGATGTATGCAACCCACACTCGTGGTCAGAAAATGGATTAATAGATAGACAGATAAATGGAAAGACGTATTGATGGAATGATATGGCAATGTGGCAAAATATTAACATTGGTGGATCTGAGTCTGGGGAGGGGTAGAAGTATGTTATAGTTCTATGTAGGGTTTGTATCACATCTGTAACTATCCTGTAAGGCTGAAAGTATTTCAAAATAAATTACAAAAAAAGGAACACCCGCCTGACTCAAACAGATACTGGGTACACCAACATTCATAGCAGTATTGTTCCAATAACCAAAAGGAGAAACCACCCAGGTACATATCGACAGATAAATAGATAAAATATTTTAAATCCTACAATGAACTACTATGCAAACCATGAAAAAAGAAAGACATTCTGATGCATGCTACAACACAGGTGATCCTTGAAAACATTATGCTAAGTGAAATAAGCCAACCAAAGTATTGTGTGGTTCTGCTTATATGAAATAGCTAGAATAATTTATAGAGACAGAAAATAGATATACATTACCAGAGGCTGGGTGGGGGGTAGGGGGTGGGGGTAGAAGGAGAGGAGGAAATAGGAATTATTACTTGAGTTAAAGAGACTTTTTAAATTTTTTTATTGTGTAATATATATACAAAGTAAAGAAAGAAAAAAGCAAGAATTTTCAAAGCACTCTTCAACAAGTAGTTACAGGACAGATCCCAGAGTTTGTCATGGGCTACTATACTATCCTCTCAGATTTTTCCTTCTAGCTGCTCCAGAATGCAGGAGGCTAGAATTTTTTTTTTTTTTTATCATCACAATCGACTTTTTTTTTTCTTTTTGGTGAAAAATAACACATACGCAAAAAAAGCAATAAATTTCAAAGCACAGCACAATTAGTTGTAGATCAGATTTCAATTCCACAATTTTTTGTTTTTACTTTGAGCTACTCTAGGATACTGTAGACTAACAGAAACATCAATTTAATGATTCAGCAATCATATTCTTTTGTTAAATCTGGCCTTCTCTGGTTACAGAGATTTTGTTTGGAGTGATGGAGTTTTAGTAGTGGAAGGTAGTGCCAGTCAAACAGTGTTATAAGAATAATTAAAGCAAAAAAAAAAGAAGAAGAAAAAGACAAGACACCACTTCACACTCATTAAGATGGCTATTACTTAAAAAGCAGAAAATAGTAAGTGTTGAAATGGATACAGAGAGATAAGACATTTATACATTGCTGATGGCATTGTAAAATGGTACAGCCACTGTAGAAATCATTTTGGCAGTTGCTCAAAAGTTAAAAATAGAATTATTATATGACCTGGTAATCCCACTTCCTGGTATATACCAAAAAGAACTAAAAGCAGAGATTTGGTCAGATATTTGTGTACCAGTGTTGATGGTAGCATAATTTACAGCAGCCAAAAGGTGGAAGCAACCCTAATGTCTATCAAAAGGTGACTGGGTAAACAAAATGTGGTGTATACATACGATGGAATATTCAGCCATAAAAAAGGAATGATGTTCTGATACATGTGGCAAGATGGATGAACTCTGAAGACATCGACTTGAGTGAAATAAGCCAGACACAAAAGACAAATATTGCATCATCCTGCTTATATGAAATACCTAGGGTGAGGGGAGGCTAGTTACTGCTTAGGGGATAGAGATTCTGTTTGATGCGATGAAAAAGTTGGGCTAATGGATACTAGTGATGGTGGCACAGGATTGGGAATGTAACACTACTGAATTATTCACTTGAGAGGGTTAAAGTGGCAGTGTAGAGATCTTACTGCAATAAATGTGTGTTGTGTCTGTGTCTGTGTGTGTGTGTGTGTGTGTATGTGTGTGTGTGTGTGTGTACATATGGGGTACATTCACACAACGGAATATTATTCAGTCCTAAGATAGAATAAAGTTCTGAGACATGTCACAAAATGGAAGAACCTTGAAAACATTATGTTCCATGAAATAAGAAAGGCACATTAAAGACAAATGTTGTATGCTGTCACTTGTAAAGATGGCGAGAAATAGCAAATTCATAGAGACAGAAAGTAAATTAGAGTTTACCAGGGGATGGAGGGATGGGGGACATGGGAGTGTTTAGAAATTTTGCTTTAATTTAAAAATAATAAAATAAGAAAGAAAAAGGTATATTTGTAAGAAACAAATCTGGCCACCCAATCCCTATCCTGTCCATGGGTGAGTATGAGGAGAGGTTCTTTTTTGAACATTTAATAAGAAACGACATTCCTTTTCCTGCTGAATAATTCAATCCTATGGACACTTCACATTTAGAGCCAAACAAGAGGATATCAGGGCACACCTATACACTAAGTAATATTAGAGTGAAGGAGTAAGGAGATCTAAAAAAAACCCTAAGGAGGAAGAGAAAATATGGGAAACTCTGAAAAGTGGCCTGGATGTCTTCCATCTATTCATTTAAACATTTGCAAGACGGATTCTGGATTTTTCACTGGGCATTACCATCCCCTCCCATCAGCATTTCGGAAAGGCTGGCCCTTTGGCTGGCATTCAGTCAGGCAAGGAACGGTAGGGCTTCTCTACTTTGCAGCCAGCTCTGCAGACCCTTCCTTTCAGGGGTCCTACCAGAAATGATGACTCCTTGGCCCTCCTGCCATGATCTTATGGAGACTAAGAATAACTGGTGTCCACCCAAGCCTCCTGGTGACCACAACCCCAGAAGCAGAGTCCCCGTGCAGCTGCTGCCACGGAGCAGGCGTAAACAAATAATCCGCAGGAGCACATGGCATGGATCCCTTTAAAGACCACTGAAGTTATTTGCGATTATTTTCATCTCTGAAAGCTCTCGTTGCTTTTCTTGACCAGTTTTCCCTGATGTAGTCTCTCTCCCTGCACTAAGCCTCAACACTGCCATCAGTGAACTCAGAGGAAGAAGAGTGGAAAAGAGAGTCAGAGTCCACAGGCCAGGAACCACACCCAGATTTGTTATCTACAAGGTACCCTCTTAAACGACCAGTCACTTTAAAGTGTACTCAGCTCCTACTCTGTGCACAAAGTACCATGAGTTATCAGTGCCCAAAACAGAACACCCATCAGTAAGCAGTAGGTGCAGCTCAAAAATTAATGGTAAAATGTCTTCAGTTGCTGACCCTTGTAACATAGGTCCTGAGTTCTCCCCGCTTTGCCTCTGTCACACATCTCAGGGCCCTAGTCACCTCAACTATAAGATGGGCAAGCTGGGCTGCCCCATCTCCTTGCTTCACAGCTAAGATCTATGGTTAAGATAAGAAAGGATGCCCATTTTTATGACATTCTCTGTGGGTGCAATAAAACTGCTATAAAGAACACTGCTCCGTGTTTTCATTTGTCACTAGCAGTGGGTTTTTTTTTTTTTAAATCAGATTCCCTAAGAGAGTTACCCCCAGCCTCTGCTCCCCCAACACACACACACACACGCACACACGCACGCACACAGAGCAAATCAGCCCTGACATCAGGAGATGGTGCTTTGTCCCTGCCTCCAACCATCACCCACAGCTCTACTTCATAGGTGGGGCCCCAGCAGTGCTGCCAGCTCTGACTTCTGAGCGCAGTTTACAAAGGTTAAGTGGCTACCACAAAAGTCAGCAGCCCAATCTTACTGTCTGTTGCTGAAATCCTGAATTTCCAGATGATTTCCTAGGAACACCCCCAGAGAACCCAGCCTGGCCACAGAGCCCCAGGCCGTTTAGATCCCAGAGCAGACACTGCCGCCCTCCTGTGGGAAACTGGCTCCTTTGCCTCCGAGCCGCTGGGACCACAGCCCTGCCACGAGCTTTCCCCAAGGTGAGCCCCAAAGAAACCCCACTAGTTTCTAAAGGTCTGACCTGAGGCTGTCCTCTTCAGACAAGTAACAGGGGGCTTCTCATCAGCACCACCACCCCCGCCCCCCGCAGGATGTCACTCCTAGCCATGCCCGGCATGCTGGCTGCTTTATCCACCACCAGAACCAAACTGACACCGAAACCACCGCCCGAAGCCGAGGGAAAGGAAGCTCGCAACCCGCCCGGGGCTGCCGCGTGCTTCCCGCATCCCGGGCTCCTAACTCCCGGTGCCGCCCCGTGCCCGGTGCCCCGCCTCCCCCTCCCCGCCGGCCTTACCAAAGGCTTTGGCGACATCTCCTGGACACGTGCAGCCTCCATCCTTCAAGGAGGAAAGAGCAAGGAGAAGAAGTCAGCGGGCGCTCGGCAAGACCCTCCCTTTATCCCCGGGCAAGCCAGGGAGCTCCTATCCACCCGACACCTCCCCCAGCCCAGCCCGCGGCCTCCTGGTTTTCCCCTCGGGGCCACACCCCAACGCTCCGGACTTACTGGGATTTTCTGACCTAGTTTACTTCCTTCAATATTGCACCTTCCATTCTCCAAGCCCAGCCCATAGAGGTCGCAAATGGCTCTCAGGGTTTCACCGACAATATCACCTGGAACCTCCTGCCCTGTCCCGTTTCCAGCAGTTCAGAGGATGGCACCAGCCACCGCCTGCCCCCATCCCAGTCCCTCATCAAGCTGCCACGCCCAGGGCAGGAGGAAGCAGGACCTTTGCAGGGCCAGAGCCTCCCACCTCACCCTCTAGTGGGTTACATAATCCACCAGCTCTGCCACAGCTGTGGAGCAGAGGGCACTTTCTCAGCTTCTCATATGGTAGTCCCCTTTCCCTCCCTGCCGTGTCTGAGCTGCGTTTAGTATAAGAGGCACATTATTTGAAAAGCCAGAAAGGGATTTTGTGTTAATTCCTGTGTATCTGCAGCTGTTCCACCGGTACCCTATTCACCTTCCCGCAACATACCCAGCTACCTTAAAATCAAGCCCCCGTTCTTCATGCCCACTGTCCCCAAAAATGCACACACTCCAGGGCGGGTTTGATATTTAGCAGGACAGTCTGTCCATCTGTGGGCTGCCCAGCAACGTTAGCTGGGATGGCTATATTTAAACACCAGTAACCTAACACATGGTTGTTAGGATGCAGAGCCCTGGTGTTTCCTTACAAACACAAGCGGCACAGAGGGCCAGGCTGCGACATACTATTCCCAATTTGGCCTGTGTGAAGCCCAAGGAGGGAAAGGCTGGGAAAGGTATCTAGAGAGCTAAGAAAGCAAAGACACAAAAGGAGACAGGAACAGGTTTCAGTTCTAGAGAGAGCCAGCCCCAAACCGAATATGGGTCTAGGAGAAACAGCAGAGCTGAGTGGGATGCCAAGGTCTTAGAGAATCATCTGTCCCATGAGGCAGGCACAACCAACTGAGGGGGGCAGCCATACCATGGGACGGAACACAGAAAGCAGGTTACCTGGGCTAGCTTGGGTTTCAATCTGCAGGAAGGTACAGACACCCCTAAGCATTGACAGGCCTCTGTACAGAAGTGGGATGAACTACCCTACAAAGCTTCTCAAACCGAGAGTATTGGGTCTTTGTGACTCAATCTTTTTTTAATCTATCTGCCTTTTAGGCCTGCCACTCCAGGAGCTTCTTTGCAGTTCTGATAAAAAAAAAGCCGGTGTGAGGTTGCACTTTTTTCTTTGATGAACATTTGCTCACGACAATCATTTCCTCAATTAAGAGTGCTATTTCCACCTGGCCTTCCTGATCCCCAGAGGTTCCCAGGGCAGAGAGAAATGATTCCTTCCAGAAGCGATCCTTCTGCAGAAGGAATCTTGCCAAAGCCCGGCATGTGAAGATTCTAACAGTGTTCTCAGGCACTGCGTATCCTGTTAGTGATCGAAAGTTCCAACCCACATACGTACAAGCAAGAAATGCTCTTTGCTTGCCCCAGCAATTAATTTTAAAGTGGGTACAGCCCAAACCACCTCTAAGCAATAGGTTTTCAAACTTACAACCTCAAATAGATTAAACTCATGCTCCTATTAAATTAGGTCCCTAACATATATGACTTCAACGATAATCTCTGTGATAGTCTTTTGCTCACTCACTGTGAGTGAGAAGCCTGTGAGCATGCTAGGTTGTCTCCAGGTGGGGTCCTGAAAATTCCACATTATTGGAGTCTGGGATGGAGCCTGCCTTAGAAACCCCGTGCTCCTGGGACTCCAAGAAAATGAATTATTTTTTTCCCAGGAAGGGCCAAGAGGTCCATCATTAGTACAACTTCGTGATGTGCTACAGAGAGGAACTCCTATTTACGGCTTCATCTCTTTATACTTTGCTTTTGTATGCACATAGGAAGTAGGCAGTCCAGACCAAACAAGCTGGGATGCACATTTAACCAAGTGTGAGCCAGCTTCACATGATGCTTTAAGACAACAGTCCCCTGCCCCTACTACTAGTTAGGTAATTTCCAAAAGAAGTTCAGTGTCCTTCCATGTTCTTGGGGGACAGAGCCATAAGGGCACACCCCTGCCATCTAAGACACACATTTATGTCCCTAAGATAAATACCAATTGCTGCTGGCAGGCTGTAAAACAACAATTTGACTCATGTTTTGTGCCAAGCAAATATTCAAAGCAACAATTTACAAGGGTTACTTGCTTTGTTTTTCCAAGAGAGCTAGTGTTCTATATAGTAGAAAAGGCACCACATGACAGGAATAGTAATTTGATTTGTGAATTCAGAATAATCTTCTGCCGAAAATGACATGCTCATCCCTAAAATAAAGATGGTTGAGAGCAAGCCAGAGAGAGGGAATTCAAATCAAGCAACTACTACATGCCAGGAATCGTTATAACCATAATAATCATTTTCCCATTCAAACACCAGAACCTGAAGCTGGTATTCTGTAGGTGAAAAAAACAAAATGAAGCTCAGGAAGCTTGAGCAAATTGCCTCTAATCTGAAGAATCAGATTATAACCCTGGTTAAGAGTAAACTCTACAAAGTCCAGAAGCACACACCTCAAAACAGTAGCAGTGATTAGCTTAAGATAATAGCATTTCTGGTCATCTTTACTTCCTTTCTTACATTTACCTGTATATTCTAATTCTAACATTCTAGGGTAAGCAAATTTTGTTGTGGAATTTTTCAAGCCTCAAAAAAGATTTAAAAAAATACACCATGGAATTGTACAACACAAAACAATGAACTTTAAAATAAACCATGGACTATAGTTAGTGGTACAATTACAATACTATTCTCTCATCAGTAGTAACAAAGGTACTAATGAAAAACGTCAAAAATGGGGGCAGATATACAGAAACTCTATTTTCTACATGATCTTTCTGTAAATCTACAACTTCTGTAATGAAAATAATTAATTTTTTTAAAGATTAAATTATTTAGAATGTATTTTTTACTTCTATACAAATGTTTCTTAACATGCTAAAGGAAATCAACCCTTCTTTGCAGAGGGTCAGTGGATAGGCATGAGCCCTGCTAGCCAGGTGTAAGAAGGAAAGGACTGGAGACAACTCTGAATTTGCTAAATCCTCCAGCATTTACAGCCCCTCACAATTTAGTGCCTCCTGCAAATGTGAGAAGCACACTCTCTAGTCTTTTAATAAAATGCACTGATTGAGATACTGACCTGGAATGATGAAGAGATAGTAATTTGAGTAAACCTAATCATAGGGCCTTTTTTAAGGTCCTAGGAATTACAACAAAATCCGAGTCACTTTTGGTTATCAGTGAATAGTGAACTCATTTAGATATTCAAATCCCTCACCTTCCAATGTTTAATTAAGTTCTGCCTCTTGATTATCCATCGGAAGACACGTTTGTGAAGACTGCAGAAGGAGCTCGCAATAAGAACATGCGAATGTGAAATCTCCCCAGGCAGCATGATGGGAAAACAAGCTGTCTGTAGTCCCTGGATCCCATGCCAACTCTCCCTACTTTGTAACATTCGGCAAGTCAAGTTTGTCTTCTTCGAGCCTCCTCATTTTCTAGATGAGGGATGTCAAGGGAAAGAGTGGAACATGGGAGATGATCAGCCCCAGTTAGAGAATTTAAGTAACAGAACACATTACTTAAGCGTCCGTTTTCTCACCTGTCAAATGGTGGGAACAGCTACCATGTCAGTGAGGATCAGAGATCTCGAGCAGACAGTAGGTGCTCAATAAATGAGAGCCATTATTTCCCTTAAAAGCTGTTTCAGCCTTTAAAACACTCTCCTTCATGGCATGCTCAGCAGGCGGCAAGAAAAAATGAACTGGTCATGCCTTACTCTTCACTTATGCAGGGGGTGTCCTGCACTTTTCAGCTCTCTGCCTCACTGATGCACATGTGGGCCATGAGAAATGGAAACAATTCACGCCCAGCCTTTTGGGTGTCAGCACCTGTTGAACACACGCCGCGCTTCCTTCTGAGCTTTGACAGCGCAGATGTGTGAATTCAGCAACTGAAGTGTAAAATGAGACAGCTGGAAATTGGACAAAGTGGCAGGATCCGATGCATCTGATGGGTTTCCAGTGAGTCTAGTACTACTGGAATCCACTTGTGAAATTCCATTAGAGGAAAGAGACTGTGGGGGCGATGGCTGTTTTGAACGGCAAGATGCTCAGTGGGTTAGAAGGGTTCAAATCTTAGGTAAGCTACATTTGGTCTTTGGCTACAAACTACACCCCTAACCCCATCTAGAAAATCTCTCAGCATTGACAGGAAAACAAAATCTCAGCACACACACGAAGGATCCGAAGTGCTTTACCTTCCTAAAACACCAATATGACAAGCCTGGCTGTCACTGACTCTAATTGACACATGTAGATTTCTCCCCATGGGCACTTTCAGATGGGAAAAGGTAATGCATGCTGAGCTCCTACTATAAAAGCCAGTGGTTCTCACACTGTAGAACACCTCAGAATTACCCGAAGGGCAGATTCCTAAATCTCACCTTTGAAATTTCTGGGATAGGGGGACTGAGGATTTGCATTTCTAACCAAATCCCAGGTAAGGCTGCTGCTGCTGCTAATCTGAGGACCATACTTAACTGCACAAATGAGTTCTAAATTAGGTGGGGCCATGTAAACAAATCCTAAGTTGATTCCCAATCACAGAGTCCCTTGTAGAGCAAGCAGTACCTCCCACCCGCCTCTAGCCAAATGGCTCTGTTAACTTAAGCACATTTGAAATTTCTACAAAGATCTAAGTGTGGCATCTAAGAATAAATTCATAGTAAAACTATTACTTTGACCTATGCTACTCTGGAAATGGTCGTTCTTCAAGTAATATGATACAGGATCTAAGTTTTTATTAAGACTAACGAAGTAGATATTTTTCTTAATGGTGAACACTATTAGGTAACAGAGACTTAGGATTAATTTCATACTTGGTGCTCCCTGGGGGCAACCTCTGAAGATTCTGATTCACTAGGATAGGGTCCTGGGCTCTATTTTTAAAAGCTTCCTTGGTGATTCTTCAACAGCCTGCACAAGACAAGGCCACAGTCAGCATTTGAGAAACACAGGGTTAAAGCATCATGAAGGATGGCAGTGTTTGGTGGCTTCAAGTGAGTTCAGTGGACCTTGCTCACCAAACACCTATTAATGATTCTATGTCAGCCCAGGACATTGTCTTTTACATGCTAGTTGTTTAATAAATGGGTTTTAATTTGTTCACTGGGGCAAAAGCTAAAAGATAAGGTAATGAGTGGAGGGCCTTAGAATCAACCAATAAATCTTTGATGAGTTATTCCAGCTTCTGGCACATAGTAGATGCTCAGTAAATATATAAGTACGTGCTGAATGAGTAGACGTGTGGATGTAAAACTTGAATAATTAGAAGGACCTATGACATGAACAGAATATTAGGTCATGAAAAGGGGCTGGACTGGGAGTCAAGGACCTGGATTCCATCTTGGGTCATATGAAGCCTTATGACGTCAGGCTTCAGTGCCTCAACACTTAAGGCTCAAATGAGATACGGTGCATGTAGGGACTTTTTTAAAAAGGCATTATCAAAGCACTTTAGAAATATTTTGGCATGAACACTGCTGTACTTAGTCCCTAAAAGCAGGTCCAAAAATCAAACTTTGCCAGGCTGAAATGCAGAGATGAATTCAACAAGATATAATTCCACAGGGATAGATGTAAGTTCTAGGGCTTAAAAAACAAATCCACTTATTAATTATTTAACATGGGACTGTGGCTTAGCAAACTATACAAATGAAAAAGTCTGAAGGTTTAATACAATATGTTTGGAATGACTCAACCCTGTTACGGGACCACTAAAAATATACCACCATTTCAGAATCTGTAACTATAGAAATGAAACATCCAGATAAGTAGAAGCCATGTCACACATCCGTTAGATTATATCTGACATATTCTGGCCTGTTCTGAGAAGCTCATCTAGAAGACGCCCTTGAAGATAAGGAGGAAGTGGGCAAGTGAGGTCTGGAGAAGAAAACTCTGGAGGCACACAATACCTTCAACTGTCTGAATTGTTGTCAGATAAAGTTGGATTAGAAGGATGGGTAAATTAGAGACAGAGTCTAACATGGCATTCACTAAATCCTTGAGAAAGGCTTATGGGCCAATTATTCTGGCAACATCCTTCTAGGAGCTTCAAAAAAGTCTTGTTTACAACACTGTCTCTGCTTCTCCCCACCTCCCACCATTTCCCAACCCATCATAACCTAACTTCTGCTGGACATGCTACCGAAACTGCTCTCACAGGAGTGACCAGCCACCTCAGGACAGCACCAGAGCTGCAGCCCACACTTCCTTACTGCTGGGGCACTGGGCCCTCCCAGGCACGTTGTAGGCTCCTCGTGTTCCCCCAGGACCGATCCCAGGGCAACTCTGCTTCTCACCCTCACATTCTTCCCAGGCTTCCTCTTCCACTTCAAGGTTCCAATGGTCTAGGGTCTACCAACTCCTGGGTTTCCAACCCATGACCCCAAACACCCAATGGATTTCCTTGTAGATGCCCTTCCAGCAGCAACTCAAAATCGACTCTTCCAAAACTCAGCTCTGCACTGTCCCCCTACAACCTCTTCTCTTTCTTCCATTAATCTTCTCGGTCACGGGGCAAAGTGGGCAGCAGCATCCTTAGGTCTTCCTTTTTTCCCTTACCAACCCTCCCCACCCCCAGCCGAACATCTCACCAATTGCCAGGTTGTGCTGAATTCTGCCTCCTATATGTTGTCAGCTCTCAAGCCCGGTGGCCGCTGTGTCATCAAGGGCATTGCCATTGCTTGCCTGAATTACTAACACTTTTCCACCTGGGTTTCCTTCCTCCTCTCTTGCCTTCTACAACCCCCCACGAGGCAGCCTCTATGATCTTCCTAAAGACAAATCCACTTGCCACACTCTGGCTTAGCCCTCGACAGCTCCCCAGTGCTCTTGGGACCAATACCCTACCCTTAATGTGTCTCACGACCCCACAGGTCTTTGTCCACACTGAGCCTGTGGCTTAATTCCTGCCATCCCCTCACCCTATCCAGCTCCCGCTTCACTCCCTCCAGCCACACTGACTCTTAGCTTTGAGAGTCCTGCTTCTCTATACTCTTGTCTTCCCTTCCCATTCACCTGGCAATCAGGCATCTGTTACTAGTCCAAGAAACCTTTCCTGAAATCCCAAGTCTTTGATACATGGTTCTCCTCCTTTCCTCAAAGTTCCCCATATACCCCCCATCAAACTACCTGCCCCTCGTGTCCTGCCTGCGGGATGTGCCTGATGCTCGCTACAGAACGAGAAGGTAAAGTTGTGCCTGTGGCCGCCACCCCAGTGCTCTGATGCTCCCAAGCCCACCGGACAAAGCTGCCCTGGGGTCCCAGCCCCCGCCCCACCTGGAGACTCACGGAAATGATGTGCCCCTTCAGGCCGTGGGCAGAGTCAGCACACTCGATCACAGCACTCAGCTGGGGGTAGCCCACCCCTGTCTTGGTGCGGGTGGTGCACACGGAACCTAGCACGGAGGGAAGGGGTCGTGAGCGTGCAGAATAATTAATAAAACGAGCCCCGTCACATCAGCGGACCGGGCCTGAACTTCGCACAGTAGAGGTGAGGTGCTGGGGGAGGGTGCGGTTAGGAGGCGTCTGCAAAGCCACCACAGCCCATGACGCCGGGTCACACCGTTCGTCCAGGATCTCGTCATGGTCATCTGGTGTTCAGGATCCAGCTGCTGTCACTGTCTCCTGTGACATCAGCTTCTTTACCTTCACCCTCCGTCAAGGTACTTAACCTCATGCTAAGCCTCATTCCCTCATCTGCGAGGTAGAAACAGAAACACCTGGCAAGGTGGGAGTAGACATTAAACGGGTTGAAGATTGTAAATCTCGCAGCCCAGGGCCTGGCATGGGGAAAGCCCTCCAAATACAGGAGGCTGGCACAAAGATATTCCTCACTCGCTCCCAACCTCGTTCCTGCTCAGCCCTCTGTCCTGGAGATGACCCAGGCCTCCTGTGCTTTTGTGATCATGCGGTCTGTCTCCTGCCCCAAGGGCCTTGCCTACAGCCCCGCCCAGCAGAAGCTCCAAGGTCAGCTTCCATCTCAGCGCTCACACCAACCCCCAGATGCTCTCATCCCCTTGGGCATTCTCAACAGCCAGCCCTGGTGGACCCTGTCTGTCCTGTCTCGTCCCACAGGTCCAGGCGGAGTCACTCTGAGGCTTCACGTGCCCCTTCCTAAGTCCCTCCCCTAAGCGAGTGGCCACATCCTATGTCACTCAAATGCCCCAGACATCCCCCATCCTCCACCTTGAAATGCTCAGCCTCTCCGGCCACCTGCTTCCCCCCATCCCTGTCATCTCCTCCCACACACTCTGCTCCAAACATAGTAATCTTTCTATTCCTCCAACAGGGCCAAGTTTCTTCCTGCCCTAGGGGAATCCTATACATGATGTTCCATCTGCTTGAATACTCCCCTCAGTGACCGCCTGCCTCGTCCAGCCAGCCCCTTCTCAACTCTCAGGCTTCATCTTTATCAGAACTGCCTAGGGGGAGTGTTTCTTCATAGCACTTATCTTAATTTGAAAAGAGGTATTCAAATAATCATTGGTGTAAGTATGTTTAGAAACTGTATTTCTCTGCTGCATCATAAGCTCCAAGAGACCAGAGAATGTGGCTATCCATTGCTGTATAGCCACTGCTTAGAACAGAGTCACATATAATAAGGCACTATAAGTAACCACTGAAAGAATGAATGAGCTAAAGAATGAATGAGTCTTCTGCATCTCTGTCTCCATCGCTTTGCCACTCATTCAGCCCTCCTAGCTATCTTGTGATGCAGGTTGTGGGGTATTCTGGAACCCTAGCATTAAAGCTGGATGTAAACCCCTCCAGCACCCATGCCAGACCCATGGGGGAGGGCACCCCCAGCCCCTGCCTGCTCTCCTGCTCCTCACCACGAGTGGGGCCTTCAGAGTTCCCCACAAATGTCTCCCAGGGCTCTTTAGGGACAGGATGAGACAGAGAACCATGTCCATGCTTCCCTGGCATGGCTTCAGCACAGAAACCAGGAGGAAAGGGGCAAACTCTCTCTCCTGCATCCAGCCACAGGGCAGGATGTTCTAGCAGTTTTAGAATGTTCGAATAGTTCCCTACACTCATCCTCCCAGTATCCTCTACATGTCCCTGATACTCCTGGAGCAAGCAAGCCTCTCTCCCCACAAGGAACACTCTGCCCCAGCCACCACACACACACACAGCTTGGAAGGCACAATTAGCCATTTATAACCTGGCTTTTCTCCTTCTCCCCCACTAAGTTGCTAACTGGGCGAGGGGAAGCAGGCATCTTAATTTCAGTCTGCTGGTGCTTTGCAGAAAGTGAGGCACCTACAAATGTGAGGTCAGCTGAGCCTTTCCTGGAAACAGGTAAGGAAGAAGTTTCAGTAAGGCATGGGAAGTTGTGTCGATTAACACCAGTTTGAGAGGAGAGACTGGGTACTGCTCTCCTCCCAGTTAGAAGGGCAGGGGTGTCCGTTTTTAGTGCTTATTAACCCTGTTCCTGGGAGCTGCTCAATGATGAACCAGTTTTAAAGGTTTCCCTCAAAATATACCATACCCCAGTGTTTTTACTCTAAAGGGATTTGTGGAATTCAAAGATTGTCTACATTCAATTTAAAGAGTGGCTCAAATATATCAGGTTTAAAGAAAGCCCCTTATTCTCCTAGGTCACATCTGTTCAAGTAGATGGCCTGAGGGACAGGTAGGGGTACAACAAATCTTCTAGAAAAACAGGGTACATGTGCAGGAAGTACATGAGGGAAATGCAGCTGGGTAATCGGGGTTTTGTCTAGAAGAGTTCCTTAGGAGCCAATAAGACTGATCATAGACCTTGACATCCCGTATAGCACCCACCCAGTACCGTGGGAGCTAGGAGAAGCTCAACAAATATTTCTGATTAAATAGGTGGGAGGTCAGTGTCCCCACCTTTGAAAAGGAGAGTGATTCTAATGAGATGAACATCTACTATAGCCTAACTTGAGCAGTGAACTCCCTGAAAACAAGAACTGGGCCCTATCCTTTCTTTGACTTTTCAATAACAGTAGCCTCTCAATAAAGAGAACAGGGTTATCTTTCTCCTTTCCTGGCATGTGTTATTAGTTGGCCTGGGCAAGTGGGAACATAAAAAGTCCAATCTTTAAAATCTTGGGGAGTTTTATGAGCCTACAGAGTTACTCTTCATTAATATTCTTTCGTATACATCCCACTTCCTCAAGGAGTTGCCAAGTTACAACACAGCTATGTCTTTTGCTTCCCAGCAGTCTTCTTTCCCAGACTCCTCATATATAGGTTATGTGGTTTGCGTCTTTTTTCAGCTGAAAAAAAACAAAACAAAACAAAAAACTCTGCTTTTTAGTCCTAACTGAAAATGTGTGTCTTCTTTCTTTTTCCCTAGTTTTAGTGTTTGGTTGATAATGGATGAGCAAGGAAGAATTTAAGAACCGGCATGAACAAAGAATGGCAGCTCATCCACAGTATGGTAAAGCTAACTGACCCCAAGATAAAATTGCACAAGCCTGTATTAGGATAGAAAAGCTCTACCACCTTCCTCCATTCAAGATCTCAGAAGGTGGTCCTAGGAGAGAATGCCTAGAGAAAGGATATGGAAAAAAAATCTATGACTGATATGTATCAAGTGAGGAGCCAGAGATGATAATTGCCTGGTCCTTGGGTGAAGTTCAAATGTGGTCTCACAGCTGCAAATCTATTTGCAATGTTTAAGGTCCCTCAAACATTCCCATAAAAAGGAGTCGCTCGTGTCCATTGACTGTCCCCATGGATTCTTTACTCATCACCATCCTCTTCAAGCTGTGCAGGAGTAGTAATAAAATCTGCATTCTTTTCTTGCACAATGATGATCTGACATTAAGACCTCATATTCTAAAGACTGCCAAGTTCATTTACAAGTTCCCTGGGGGCACGAGAAAGCAGCTTATTGACGTTTCTAACCAGCTGCTTCAGGAGAAATGTGCTTCCAAGTTGTGGATGTGTCATTCCCTTCCACTCACCTCCAGTCTTCCCAAATTCCCAGCTCCCATTCCCCATTACACCCACTGCTACGTTTGCAACAAGTATTACCTGGTCCAACTCCCACTTTGATTATATCTGCTCCGGACAGAATAAGTTCTTCTACCATCTCTCCTGTCACCACATTTCCTGCCTGAGACAAAGGATACAGCTTAGGATCACAAACTTCAAATAGGTACAAAGATGAATGAATGAGCACAAAGATATGCATGTCCCAAAGCAACCTGGCAGCCCAGAAACAAGAAAACTGGGAGATTTGGTCACACTTTCTGGGTCTATTTTAAGTCTTAAATTTATGAGCCAGGGGATGCTGCCCAAGTGAGTTCTGACTTCCTTGGCTCCCACTGAACGGGAGTACAGAATTTGGCACCTGGAGATGACTTTGGGGAAAGAGCCCTGGTGTGTGCTGATGATATGAGAACGCGCAGAACTATATAATTTTAGACCTAGAAGATGACCTAAGAATATCTGGTTCAGAACCTTTTGTAACACTTCAATGATGGACAAAACAAAATTTTACAGAGAACCCAAATACATGAAATAAGCAATGAAAAGTTCCCTCAGCTGACTAAAATCTTTACTGCTGGGCATAAAATACTAAATGGTTTGCAAAGCCCCTGTGAAACTCTGTGGAACCCCAAGAATCCAGGATTAGAAACTACCATTCATTTCACAATCGGAGAAATCCCTGGGTTTCCCACTCTAGGGCCAGTGGTTGCCATTTAGCTATTAGAGGGCAGATTGGCACCCATGGACTACATGGAACTGAAACATGCTCTACTTAATGGGACATGAAGCTTTGGCCCTAAGAATAAACATATAAGCCAGGAAGAGGCGGAATCTATAAACCAGAAGGAAGCATCTGGGTTGGAAATAGAACAAGTTCTCTCACTGCAGGAGCCTGGGAGGGCAAAAATAGCTCTTTTTATTAAAACTCACTGCCCTGTGGTTTCTTCAGCTGGTACATAAGATACTTGGCAAGGGGTTCTGACTGAGTTTTCACAATGGTACAAAGTCATATTTTAGGAAATGCATTCCTACTCATTTTTTTTTGCATTGACACCCAAGGGGCTTTGTGCCGAATTGATTCCCAAAGTTTCTTTTTTTAATGGAGACAAAGTGATTCTGAACTTCATATAAAAGTAGCCTGGAGGGCGGACAATGGTGGCTCAGTGGCAGAATTCTCGCCTGCCATACCAGAGACTCGGGTTCGATAACCGGTGCCTGCCATGCAAAAGAAGGAAGGAAAAAAAAAAGTATCTTGGAAAACGGGAATGAGGAGGGCTCAAAGCTACTTTAATCAAAATAACATCTGATTACAGGAAACAACTGCCAGACAAGAGACGAAAACATTAAAAAAATACAGGAATATTCAATGAAGGTGGCATTACAAATCAGGAGAGAAAGGAGCAGTGTTTTAATACATAGTACTGGAAGAAGTGATCTTTTGGAAATAAAATACAGATTATCGATAGTACTTTTCACCAAAATAAGCTTAGGTGGATTAAAAAGTAAAAATTGTATCCCACCCCCGCATAAATTTAGAAGAAAGCCTGAATACTTGCAAATTTATAGGGAAAATGTTCATGACTCACAATAACTGTGAAAAGACATTAATAAAAGTGACCTGTAAGAACAGGGAAAATGCTCAACTTCACAAATCTTAAATTAAGATACCAGTGATACCTTTCCCTTAACAAAATTTTAAACAATAAATGCTAAAGAGTATCAGACAAGCTATTTCTCTGCTAGTTGAATGTCTCTTTTAGTACAAGTTTTCCTCGAAAGCAAGCTGCCAAAATACAAGAAATGTAATAATAGGAATGTTCTTTGACCTCATAATTTTTTTTCCAGGATCCTATCCCAAGGAAATAATCATTGGTGAGGCCTAAGATTGAACTACAAGGATATATCATCTATAACGGCATAAAAATGCAAATATGTTCCCCAAAGTGGGAGAGGCTGAACAAAATTATGGCCTATCCAAGTGATGTTTTTAAAGACTGGTTTAACAGCATAAGAAAATGCTTAAAAGCTTTCAGCAAAACAAAGGGAAAGAGCGGGAAATAAGATACCAATTGTTGGGGAGAAAAAAAAACCACACACAAGTGTGTGTGTATATACATATACACATATACACATATATAGTCTTCATATATATTTATATATATATAAATAATATATATATAAAATATATATTTTCATATATATATATGAAAAAATACACCAAAATATAAGAAATTATGTCTAAGTGAAAGGATTATCAGAATTCAATTTTTTCATTAAGCTTTTCTAGATTTTAGGTTCTACAATGACTATGCATTACTATTGTAACATAATGTTTCCTTTCTTTTTTTTTTCTTTTTAAGTACAAGCCCCAGCATGAACGCAGAATCCAAGACAGAATTTAATAAGAAACGGGGCGGTGTGATGGTGGCTCAGTGGCAGAGTTCTCGCCTGCCATTCCAGAGACCTGGGTTCGATTCCCGGTGCCTGCCCATGTAAAAAAAAAAGCAAAAAAAGAAAGAAACCACAGGACTGTATAATATAAATAGTGAACCCTAATGTAAACTCTGGACTATAGTTAATACCATAATTATAACATTCTTTCATCAATTGTTACAAAGATACTGCATTAATGCAAATGTTAAAAATGGGGGCGAGGAGATGGGAATTTTCTCTCTTCTACATGGTCCTTCTGTAAACCTACAACTTCTGCAATAAAACAAGAGTTGAAAACCTAGATTTTTTTTAATTAAAGAAAAAAAATAATAATGGGAACGTGAGGAACAAGACTCCAAGCTCGCATTCTTTCTCTTGCTGATTTGCTAAAAACTAACCAACCCAAACTTGGAGAGACACTATTCTAAGCTCACTACACAATTTCATTCTCACTGTATTTTTCAATCTGGTACGAACTACCTATCATTTTACTCTACATTAGGCAAAGTAAATGAATTTGAATCAGCTGACAATGGATGGCCCAGGTACAGGTCAGGGAAGGTCAAGCAAAGGAAAGGTAAAAGCTTCAAGAAAGGGGATGCTGTTTCCGTAACAGTGCGTCCCTCTCTGCTCCCCTGTGGCTCCTTCCCCAGCGGGTGGACGTGGTCACCACAGAGAAGGTCACTGTGCAGAAAAATCCAGGATGATTACATAACACCTCAAGTAGGAAGCACGACACAAAGGGAATGCTGGATATCGGGAGGGGACGGGTGAGCTTCTACTTGAAACAACAGAAAGCGGTTCATTTACCTTTGAACCCGAGGAGAAAATGAGAAAGAGGTAAACACAAATTCAGAAATGGCCTCCTTAACGGGGCAGTCTCCTGGGCCCGGGCGTGATGTGGAGGGACAGAGAAGAGTGTGTTGGGGTGATTAAGTCAAGAGGCTGCTTTACCTTGGAATGAAAAATCTCATGTGTGGAACGGACGTGGGATTGCCGGAATTTTGTTTTGAAACTGCAACAGGCTTTTTATTAAACTGTTTTGGTCGTTCTGGGTTCTTTGAGAAGCGCACAAAGTGAAGTTTAAATATGCATGGGTTTTTCTGAGGAAATATCTGTGAGAGAGAAAACAAAGGTGGTTCTGCGGGAGCTGGGGAG
This sequence comes from Myrmecophaga tridactyla, assembly GCA_004026745.1. Classification (NCBI taxonomy): domain Eukaryota; kingdom Metazoa; phylum Chordata; class Mammalia; order Pilosa; family Myrmecophagidae; genus Myrmecophaga; species Myrmecophaga tridactyla. The sequence goes on from PVIY010000374.1 coordinate 213,025, forward strand.
CTGTGACCCCACAATGCAAGTCTGAACCTGAGCGAGGGTGAAAGGGAGGGATGGTTGGGTGGAACTTTCCTACACAGCCCTGCAGACCAAGGAAGCACCATCCAAGAACGTTGGGATATCTTTGGGAGAGCCTGTCCATCAGAGGATTCCTGTGTCTCTCAGGAATAGGCCTGCCTTAGCATCACTGTGGCACCTGGGTTTGCCACCATCACTGTGGCACCTTACAGGCATTTTCCTGACAAGTGAGGTGATGATTTCAGAGCACAGTAATTTCCCTGTGTAAAAGAAAACATGTTTCTATTTGATTCTTCTGGGTGATATATGAAAGTAATGTGCAGTCACCACACAATTGTAATTAGCCATGTTTACCCGTTTTGGTTTGCTAAAGCTGCCAGAAGGCAATATACCAGAAACAGAACAGCTTTTATAAAGGGAATTTATTACAAATTTACAGTTCTAAGGCCAAAAAAAAAAATGTCCAAACTAAGGCATCCAGGAAAAGATACCCTGACTCAAGAAAGAACAATGTCTGTCACATGGGAGGGCACATGGCTGGCATCTGCTGGTCCTTGTTCCTGGTTCCACTGCTTCCAGCTTCTGATGCTGGTAGTTTCCTAAGTATCTGTGAGCCTTAGCTCCTCCAGGACACAACTCTGAGTTCTGGCTTGCTCAGCACCTCATGGGAAGGCACACGGCAATGCCTGCTGGGCTCTGCCCGTGTCTAGGCATCTGCTCTGCCGGCACTCCAAGCATCTCCAAACATCTGCGTCTCTGTCAGTTCTGAAGCAACTGTTTTCCAAGTGTCTGCATCTTCGGTTTCTCCAAAACGTTTCCCCTTTTAAAGGACTCTAGTAAACTTAGCAAGACCCACATTGAATAGGTGGCATCACATCACTATCTAATAAAAAAGCCACATCCACACTGGGTGTGTCACATCTCCAAGGAAGTAATCTAACCAAAAGGTCACACCTCCAGGGAAAAATCCAATTAAAATTTCCCACCCTAAACAATAGGCCTGACCCCACAAGACTGGATCAGGATTAAAACATGGCTTTTCTGGGGGTACATAATACATACACAACCCCAAACACATTATTCCTTAATTATTTACCAGGTCCTTTGGCCCAGCCTTGCCTTTCTCTTTACGGAACTTTAACTGCAGTGTGGGAAAACTTATGGAGCTTCACTGGTCTATTTCCACGTACAGAGATGTCTGAGTAGAATGAGTTCAGCATTTCCCCACCACACTACCCCTCCCCCGCCACAGGCTTTACCTGACTGCACACCTCAGCACCTGGCACAAGGACATTTACTTCATGACCTCTCATTGCTATTGCATAGAAGAGGACAATGCATGGAGGGATTGCCAGAATTTGAGCACAGGCAGCAGAACACCTGGCTCAATCACTTGGGCAGTTAATCCACATTCATTTTGTTCTAGTTTGCTAGCTGCTGGAATGCAACACACCAGAGACGGATTGGCTTTTAATAAAAGGGGATTTATTTTGTTGGTTCTTCAGAGGAAAGGCAGCTAACTTTCCACTGAGGCTCTTTCTTACGTGGAAGGCACAGGATGGTCTCTGCTGGTCTTCTCTCCAGGCCCTTGGGTTCCAACAACTTTCCCCGGGGT